>CP099854.1:2908065-2946065 GCA_030062745.1 Capitulum mitella | reverse complement strand
GATGGTCAATGGTCCACGCCGAACACTGTGAGGGATGCAAGGGGAAAATGAAGCGCTTTGGGGAAATTTCCAACAAGCTGCCCGCCGGGCAGCTTGTTGGAAACCGGGCCAAAACCAAAACCAAACAGGGCAGTGCCCGGTTTGGAGCCAGTCGGGCCCTTGCCGGGTTTTTGGTTGGGCTTGCCGGGCCCTGGTTTTCACATCACTGCCTCCCAGCCATACATAATTATCTGTATGTTATGTATGTTTTGTAATTCCACATAACTTGATATATGGTTAGGCAAGGAAGGGAACGTCAAGTCAGTGGTCAAGTTTACCAAAATGGTGTCAAAACCAGGACAGGGCAGGCTCAGCCATAAGCCGGTTTGGGTCTGTCCGTGTCCATACCAGAAATAGACATAGAAAATATCTAATATTTTCTGACGGTTTTATAGGGAAATCAGTAATAATAACGAAACGAACGGTCGCAATACGCAGAAACAGTCAGAAAGTAAAGAATAGATTCTAAAACAAAGTATCTATCTTTCTGTCATATATACATATATATATATGTATACATATGTACATTATACGTAACTATATACATGGGAATAAATGGAGTTTCTCTTTAATAATTAGCAACAAAGAATGACTTATGAATTTCCATTGGTCAAATCATTATTGAGAAATATTTTCGTGTATGGAGTCTGATTATATAAAATTCCTGATGTATAGAAGTAAATTTGCCATTCATGGGAAGTCAAAAAATATGTATTAAGAGATCCAGATCAATGGTATTTTGGCTTTATGAGAAGAAAATTTGCTGGTCCCCAGAAATCCTTTACAAGCATAATTGCCTACAGGAAATTATGTTCTACGATATATCACAAAGATGCCATAATTGACGCACACCATCAAATGTAATGTTTTGGGCCAAACTTTCAGCACAGCCTTGTCAAGATTTCGGTATACATTCCAAATTATGCTGTTTGGTGGCATGGTCCTTGCTTCTTGCAAGAAAAAAAACAGGTAAAGTGAGGTTAGATTTTGCATGCATTTCCAAAAATGGCAGCAATCAGCAAACCAAAATTTAGGTACATTCATGGGTAAGACGCGCACTGCATATTGGATGAAGCTTTTCCATAGCAACCTTCATCTGTTCACTGTGGCAGACAGAGTAGGTATTTATGTGTACACAAACAACCTTCTCCATGTTTCATGTGGATAGGGAATTGTTGGACAACAAACCCATCATCGTCCCTGTACATCATGTCTGTCACCTGCAAAGTAATCCAACTTTCTGTGAGTTTGCAGTCACCTGTGCTTGCCTTATTGAGGAGCAACGGTTAAGTGCGTCAAAAACGCCGCGCCATATATTGCTACCTGATACATGCTAATCTCAGATGATTTACTGTTGTATTTGATCCAATGGTCATCAAATCTTAGCCATAATACAATTTGACATTGGTAAGGCATATCAAAACATGTACATGCATCTCACAGTACATTCGAGCAAAAAAATATCACAAAATGTGCCGACCATTTACCATTCCCGAACACTGGCAGCGCACCGGAAACACTACACGTCTGCTTGTTTGTAAAATGGCATCTTCGAAAACCGCGTTTGAATTCTCACGGGAAGCTTGAAACACTGCTCAGACTTGTCTGTATCATGGCTACCACGTGAAATCCAGGTTGACGTTGCTTTCACCACCTCTCAACCAACTCACGTAGTTCGTGTTATTGACGAGCACCCAGACGTGCCTGATGCGCAACAAATAGCTCGTTTCACACTTACGATGAAGATCCTTGTTATTTTTACGATGGTCTTCTTATTCATTGTTCATTTAACCCTATTCCCGGCACGGGGGGGGGGCGGAATCCGCCCCTCTCGGGTTTATTGCTTGCCAATTCCAGGCTTTTTAACGCAGCTTCACGAAACTTAGTGACTTTTCCTAGCTGTTCCTTCGACGTGCTGTGACAAAATTTCCAGATTCTATTTTGCTCAGGGGCGGAGCCAGGCAACGTTTTTGGGAGGCACCTCATGCCATTTTTGGCCATGTTGAAGGTAAAATGAAAATGTCTGCCAAAAACGGAGTTTTTAAGCTAGAACTTAAAACTTTATATGGATGTATAGCTAAATAGTTGGGCAATGTGCAAATGTAATTTTGCTTATCTGAGGTCACTTTACAAAGTCAGGTCAAGGTCAAAAGTCAAAATTTGTTTTTTCGCAATAATTTCGGTGCTGTTTTCTTAAATGCTAAACCCGGAATATATATGACATAAAAGGGTGCCTTCTACTTGTGTACCAGGTTTCAGTTTGATATCAGGTCGGGTCACGGAGCTATGACCTGAAATGTCAGTGCGCGTACCCTATATCGCAATAGCAATAAAATGAAATTTTTGAAATAGAGTGAATTCAAATGATTGAAAACGTTTACAGATAATATTGAATGCACACGAGATCATTTCAAGCGACCCCAAGGTCACTGGAGGTCTTTTAAGGTCAAAGGTCACAAGTTGATCTGAGAAACGTGTGACCATGACAGTTCCCCTTTTCAAGTCCCTGGCACCGCCTATGCTAACATTATACAAACATTGTAATGCGATTTGTACTTCTTTAGTATCACATGACTATCAGAAGCCAAAAAAGGGTGTTTGCCTTTTTTGCTCATTCAGTTGTTAGAAAACTAATCCTCCTATTTTTGAAACCCTGTGAACGCCCATGAATTTTCTCAAAACTTCAGATTTGCGGACCCATGGTAAAAGCCCTATTCATATTCTATCGATTCATGCCAGTTTCATCGAAATCGGTCCATAAACAACGGAGTTATAAGAAGTCCAAAAGTATCCCCCATTTTGAGATTTTTGTCCCCCGGTATCCACAAATTTCAAAATTTTGAAAATTTCTTTTTATAAAAGTGTAGTTCACGTCACGGCAAATCCATTGCCGTTTGTTGCGATGAAATCAAACAAGTAGTTCTCGAGATCTCAGGGGAAGGCCGAATCCGCCCCCCCCCCCCTGCCGGGAATCGGCCATACCGTCTAGCCCTCCGGGAATAGGGTTAACTTACCCAAATGAACAGGATGGTGATGATGGCAAGTATTCGAGTTGTTTCTTTACTAGTTACTCGTGTGCTGACAACCCATATGTTTGTATTTCTAACAATGGCTTGTGGTTAAAAAAAAACTAGCGTCGTCGAAATGAGTTTACAGTGTGTCGTTTCCAGCAGTTCTCAATGCCGAAAGAGTTGCTGGAATATTCGCGTCAGAATCTGTTTGGGATCTGCTGGCCAATGCTGCCAGCACGTCATTTTGGACGCGATTGTATCGCTCACATTTTCCGTTCGCTTCACGAATTACGAATGAAATCAAACGGTATACCGAATTACGAATATGTCTGACGTTGAAAAACGACCAAATCTGTTCAACGACCGCATTGCCGAATTCCATCTCATTGTCGGAAACAACGATGCGGGGACGGGCATGACGAGGGATGATATATGCGATGAAAATTTGAGCGACGGTCTCGGCACTTTTCCATTCAGTGGCAAATGACTCAGGCTATCCAGAGAACATTTCGATTATGTTAATGATGGACAGGTTGCCATTATAGCTTTGAGAAATGATCCACATGTATCGACGGCGATGATTTCGAAGAGATATTTTGGGAATTGCATGGCTGCCAACGGAGGGTGTTCTCTACTCAATTCTGGCATGGTTCAGGCAACGCAGGTTTTGAGATGTTCTGGACATCGCACCTATATTCGTCGAGAATGATGGCCCAGCGCTGAATGCGAGCGTTTCTCCTCTCGCTGATAAAAAGATGTTTCAGGTGCTTGTGATCTGTCAAGAGGGTAAATTCTGAGCCGAGAAGAGTACGGCGGTTCCAAAGTTTTTGATTTCGTGCCCAGAAACAGACTAAAGAGGAGTGCAATCCTTGATCGATAACTCATACATCTTTTTGCGCGAGATTTTGTCAAAGACTTCACGAGAAATGAGTGAGACATCGGCTTCCGTATTCACTAGGAATTACATTTTGCGATTTCCGAGGTAAATCCAACACATTGGAATATCTGGTTTAATGAAAACGCGTGCAGTTTTGCCGGTGAGACCATTTTGACATTCCCTGTCCGTCTGCTAGATCCCGGAAGGAGAGGGACGATTTACTTTCCCTGGTGAAAACTTGTTGAGGTTTGGCCCTGATTCACTGTCCTATGACGATAGCATCTCTGTATGTGTCCTAGTTTTGCACAAAATGCGCGGACAGGATGTCCACCATTTGTCCACTGGAAGCGCGACTGTGAAGAACATGGTACATTTTGACGGCGACGTGTTTGATTTCGGGGGCTGCGGTACCCGTGGACTAGAATGGGAACAATGTTCAATACACCTGCTTTTATGCCCCTGTCTCTTTTCGACCTGAGACTCGTTCGAAAGACCGAGACATCGGCTTTGTCCTGGCGATGGCCTTGCTCTCGACTGAAACTTCTGATTCGTAGGCTGGCCTTCACCTAGTTTGGAGCGCTGTTGTAAATTTCGTTTGGAGGCAGTCACCTCAATGGATACGATGTCCACATTTAAGCTAAGCCGTTGAAAAGACTGCTCGAGCTGCTCAGTTTTGTTCCAAAAGGATTGCGAATAACACCGATTTCTATGGATTCCTCTGAAAAACTCCGAGGAACTCTGCAAATTTCAAAAGTGTTGTACGTCTGTTGCTCAGCACTAGCGAAGTCAAAGGCTTCCTGAAGAGCACTAAACCTTTTGCGAATAAGTTCCCGAGCTAGCCAATCATTAACGATACCTTTCTAGAAAACCTCTACCGCGAAGCTTTCAACTTTAGTACCACAGACGTCATCAAAAGCTTCCGATGCTTTGGTTTGTAACCGCAGTGAAAAGTTTGTACGAGCTCCCCTGGATGCCGCTGAACCTGCTGCAACTTCATTTGAACGCAATACAGATCCTGAAACTCGCTGTATCAGTCACGGAATCTTTTCCTAAGTCCTACCTAGCTTATTTGAGGATTATCACCGATGATCCTTCAGGCAAATTTTCCTCCTGACCGACCAGTGATGCGGGTTGTCAAGAGACGCATGCGTTCATCGTCCATAGTACAAAAAATTTAGTCCATTTCCCTGGCAAATCATGAAACTTTGACGAACTGTCCCCTTTGAAGGTCCTAACATGTTGTGGAAGTCCCTGAACTCAAATTCCCTGCGCAATGCCTTTAATGGTTTCCGCAAAAAGTTGCCCCGCGCTTTTTGCGGATGTTGCCATTTTTGTTTCGTTGGAAATGGCGGTATTTGTAAGCTAGCAGTGTGATGAACAAACCAATGCTTGGCACTATTCTAAGGTAATGACAGTGTTTTACTCCTATTCCGGGAGGGCTAAACGGTATCGTCGAATCCCGGCGGGGGGGGGGGGCGGATTCGGCCCTCTGAGATCTCGTGAACTACACGTCCGATTTCATCGCAACAAATGGCAATCGATTTGGCATGACGTAAACTACACTTTGACACAAAATTCAACATTTTTAAAGGGGTGGATATCAGGGGGAAAAATATCAAAATGGGGGTCCTTTTGGACTTCCTATAACCCCGTTGTTTATGGACCGAATTCGATGACATTGCCATGAATCGAGAGATTATAGATGAGACTTTTAAAATTGGTACACAGATTTAAAAATTTTGACAACATTCATGGAAGTTCACAGGGTTCCAAAAATAGAAGTATTAGTTTTTCAACAACTAAATGAACAAAAAGGCAAAAGCGCTTTTTTGCCTTGTGCTAGTCATGTTATGCTAAACAAGTACAAATAGTATTACAATGTTTGTAAAATGATAGCATAGGCGGTGCCAGGGACACGAAAAAGCGGGAACTGCCATGGTCATATGCTCTTCAGATCAAATTGTGACCTTTGACCTTAAATGACCTCCAGTGACCTTGGAGTCATTTGGAATGATTTCGTGTACATTTAATGTTATCTGTGAATGTTTTCAAACATTTGAATTCACTCGATTTGAAAAAAATATTTTACGGCAATTCTGATTTAGGGTACGCGCACTGACATTTCAGTTCATAGGTCCGTGACACGACCTGATGTCAAGCTGAATCTGGACACGCAAATAGAAGACACCCTTTCACGTCATATATATTTCTGGGTTGGCATTTCAAAAACTAGCGTCTAAATTATTTCTATAAAGCAAAATTTTGATTTTTGACCTTGACCTGACCTTGACTTGACCTGACCTTGACTTGACGTGACCTTGACTTGACCTTGACCTTTGACTTTTGACCTTGACCTCAGACGAACAAAATTATATCTGCACATAGCCCAACTATTTAGCTATACATTCATCCAAAGTTTTAAGTTTTATCTTAGAAACATACATCACATAAACAACACAACATAAACATCACATACGATTGCAATAAAGTACCAAATGTTGGCTCAGTTGTGTTAGGATGCTCAGTTGACAGATAGGATTGGAGGATGGTTCAGTTGTCCTACGACAATTTCCAAAGTCGACGTCTTGAATTTTGCACATCCGAGCCACTTTGCACCAATTTGTAGCAGAATTTTCTGCTTGGCGGGATAATTTGACCATTGCCACCTCCTTGTGTCAATTTTTTCTGTTCCTCAGTACTTTTCTTTTCACCGGTTCTTCTTGCCCATTCTTCGTTTATTCGTCACACACAGAGCTTCCACTTTCACCACCTATATTCCTGATGTTAAACACTGACTATTCACAGCAGTAGTACTTCACTACGTCACGAGCTTGACGAGGTCCACCATATGTTGAGTCGATAGATGCATACTGAGCGAAAACCGGCCCTGGTTATATACTACCTACGAAGGGAAACGATGAAAGGTGATGGTGCAATTATGATGTGAAATACAGCCAATCAGGATGTGTTTCCAATCCCAATGTTTGGAAAAACTAGGCTTTAGCCAATAAAAGAGCGTGAGAACGCACTGACTTCAAAGTAAAACTTAACGTATCTACCTACGGTATCCACTAGGGATTCTGGCCGTCCAGTTACAGGGTCGGCATGAACAGAACACAGGCGATAACTGTATGCAAGTTCTCTGGCAGTGAACCACTTCAGATCCTTAAACACGTTCGACACATGGCCGTGCCTGCGCCTTCCGCGCACCTCGCGCGCACAGAAATTCTACGCTTTTCGGAAGCGATGATGCTAGGTGTCGCCACATGTTCTGTACACGGGCAAACAGCTATACGATGGTTTTCAGTGCCATCCTCGGGAGAAGATGTTTGGTATATCCAAGTGTTATGACAGCACCGTTACACTGCTATGTGAGCTGATCTTCGCGAGACTGGCAAATCAGGTGTCGGTCAATAATGGCTGCCGGGTTTCTAATCACCTGTCTGTCACGAACAAAAACACCTAAAAAACTGAGCTGAACGTCGGGCATGCTGTGCAGCATAGCTGATGCACCCAAGGCTACCATCTGTGTTTTATTTGCGTCTAGTTGTTCTCCATAGGTACGGAACCAACGGAACAGTGAATGTAACGCATTTTTCAGGGTCTGAGTAAACCTGATTGTCTTGTCTCGATTACTTAAAGTCAAACCATAATGTCCTCATTGCCTGAATCTTTCGTAACCTTGTGGCCATTCACTTAGGACCAAGCCAATTTTCAACAAATGGGACCAGACTTTTGAATCTAAAAGTTTTTTTCAGATGTTTTAGGTGTGAGGCAATAACGAATTTCTGTGACGGTCGTTTGGCAAAATAGGACTGCCTGCCATGGGCTGGTCTGATATTATGTCACTAAAAACTTATCAGTGAGAATTCTCAACCGTCAAATTCGGCGACAAAGGACTTAAAACAGATAGGACTTTAACGCTGACGAAGACGTCATCAAGCCGAAACGTCCTAATACATCTCTGAAAGTATTATTGTGTGGTCACTTTTTCGAAGAGCGTCATTGCGATCAACAGCAGATATTTACTGTAAGTTTTTTTGCACTCATTAAATTTAATGTGGTATAGGCATAATGACTTCTGGTATGCAAAGTTCCCCCTACATGGAATTTTAGAAGAGGATTCGAACTTCGTTGAAGAGAGGATAACAGTTCATGAGATGAGCAAATTCCAGCTTTGTTTATGAAGTATTCGGACTTCGTTGAGATATGCCTACATATGTTGTATGAGTTTGGAATGATAAAATTGCTTTAGGCTTAGGAGCGCATTTCCCCCGACATTTCAAATCGATTCGCTGATAAGACCGATGTTAAAATATTTCTTTATTAAAGATGACGTCGTTGCTTTTATCTCAAACAAAGCGAGAGGTGTCGGATCCCATGGAAATACATTTCTACAATAAACCCATCCAAGAAAACGGCTCGTGGAACGTTTCTTGGATCGCATGATTACCAACTTTTGCTGTATTAAACACAAACGAAATGGTAGAACTGGCTTCCAAAGTTGCTAAAGACACCAGGAAATTCAAAAGGTTCATATTTTTTGAAAAAAAAACAACTCGAAGCAGATAAAGTTATGACAATGTTGCGGATTGGTTAACATTACATTGTATCAAAAAATTTACATGGCACACCATAGCAAGAACCACTAGCATGAACAAACACCACATGGTAATTCGAATTGCAATGAAGTAAAGGAACGAAGAAATTAGCTGTTCTTTATTTCGCCGTGTTCTGAGCGCCACGCCACCTGAAACATATCTCGGGATATTTAAGTGAAAGTTCCCCGCAAATGTTAAACTATTATGAAGTGGGCAGCCGGCAACTGGCGGAGGAGATCTGCCCTTGCATGGAGGGAACGTGTCCGTTCATGAAACGTTTCGTCACTTGTTCGGTCGACATTTTTACATGATTCCTTTTTAGCACGTTGCCATTTAGGTGTCTGGCATTTGGTCATGTCGCCCTTTTACACATCACCATTTGGTCATTCGCCACTTAGCTGTTCGCAATTTTGGCATGTCGCCTTTTTACAATTCACCATTTGGTCAGTCGCCATTTGGCTGTTCGTCATTTTAGCATGTTGCCAGTTTTACACGTCGTCATTTAGCGTTCGCCATCTAGCATTTGCCAAAGTGGCATTTACAATTTTTACATTTCGCCATTCTACCCAAATACCTCTGCCCCCAGCCTGACGGCTGGGGAGGCGACCGCCCCTCCTCCCCCCCCTCTTTCCGCCATCGCTGGTGGCATTGTCATGTTTTTCAGTAGAAATGCTTTTTCATGTTATATCAGTTCACCGCCACCAACCATCTATCGTCGCGCACAATGTTCCGTATGGAACAATTGCCACACGGCAGTCGGCTACAAAACACTGCGGTGAGTTAGACTGTGTGACAAACTTACCATGCAAAGGTTCAGGTTGACAGAGCGAGGTCATTTAATGGCAGCTGAGGTACAGCGACGAAACTAAAACATTCGGATTTTTTTGGCTGATCTGTTGACTCGATCTCGACGGCACTTTGAGAATAGTTTGTCTGCGATATCCCTGTTCGATATCCCCGCAGCATCAAAGACGCTGGCGCCGGACTTCCCGCATGGCTGCCCTGAAGGAGGAGGCCCGCCAGACGGCGGCAGCGCCGGATGTGTGATATGAACCAGTCAGGGGCGTCGCTGAGCCGTGACCCCCGGTCCCACAGACCCCAGCAGGCCTGCAGCATTCTGAACTTGTCTAATGGCTCTGGTGGCTGGCATCGGACACATGTCGCTGGTGATAATCCCCCAAAATGAGGTCCTGATGGCAAACCTGGCACCGGCTACATGTCGCCGACGATGACCCCTAAAATGAGGTCCTGATGACGCCCCTGGTAGCGGACACATGTCACTGGTGATGACTCCCCTGAAGGGATGCTTTAGTGACGCCGCTGGCGCGGGTCGCAGCGGCTGCGGGTATGACGAAGCAAACAGAGATAGCGACGTCCTGTTGCTGGCTGCGGGACGGTGTACGGGCCTCACTTTCCATGACTAATGCGCAATAACACGTGATTCAAATATGTCAGCTGAGCTCGGAGCTGTTCCGATGATTCATCAGACCACGGCGAAAAGGCTGACGGGGGTTAAGATGTCTTTTGGATACCATGGTCTGTGCTTTTCGGAGGCATGATTCCGCAGATATATCTGTTGATGTGTTTCAATATTTCTGGCTGCGCCATGCGAGACAGAACCCCCTGCTTTTCCCAAGAGCATCACTTTTCCCAGGAGCATCATTGCCATCAACTACAGACGACATTACCTGTATGTTTTTTGAGCTCGTTGAGTTATATGTGCTACAGGTATAACGACCTCTGTTTTGCAGAATCCCCACTTGATAATTTTTTCTTTTTTTGTTAAAGAGGATTCACACTTAGTCGATGAGAATGTGAGAGTTCATGAAAGGAGCGAATTCCAGCTTTATTGAGGAACTGGACTTTGCTGAGATATGTCTTCATTTGTTGTATAGGCTTGCAATTTGAAATTCAGGAGCGCATTCCCCGGACAATTTCAATCGATTCGCTGATAACATCAATGTTAAAATATCTATTTCAGAAGGATGATGTGGTTGCTTTTATCTTAAACCAAGCGGCGAGAGTCGGATCCCGTGGAAATAAAGAGGTACAAGAAACTCATCCAATAAAACGGCTCTTGGAAAATTTGTTGGACCACATGATTGCAAACTTTTTACCGTATTAAATACGAACGGAATGGTAGAATGCTAATGATAGGGTTAAATAAAAAAAAATCTTTTCAAATCTTGCATATTTTTGACAAAAAACAGGCCCAAGGAAATAAAGTTTCGAAAGTTGTGCAGATTGGTTAACACTTAATTCTGTGCAGAATTTAACATAGCACATCATAGTAAGAACCACTAGCATAAAGAAACACCACGTGGTGCGGCGGATCGCACTAATATAAAACAACGGAAACTAAATGTAACCCGCGCTCAGAGCCACGCGGCGTCACACAGATCTCGGAAACTTCAACTCAAAGTTCCCCGTAAATGTTGAACAATCGACAGAAAATTGTCGGGTACCGGTGTATGCAGACTATTATCTGTCGGTTGGTACATTTGGACAGTTTTTGTTTATCACGATCATTTGATCCATGGCGTTTAGCGGATGCACGTGGTCTGCTATCAAAAGATATATATAGGCCTCAACTAGGTTGCATATTCTCAGAGAATTCAGAAATTACTCATGTGTCGAGCTCTACGTGATGCTAGCTTTCCAACGTTATGCTTATCTTTATTGTGCGAACAAATATTCATGAGCTGGAGGGTGTAGGGTTGTCAGAGACACCGATCAGTATGACGTGCATGGCGCCGACCGTCAGCCGGGCGCGGGCTATAAACCTCATATTGGCGACAGCTGTCGTTACATTTCTGCACTGTTCCCCCCTCCCCCGGAAAAAAGAGCCTGCACCTGCGATCTATCGGTCATATCGTTGGCATGTCGGTGGTAGGCGACCACTTGATTATCGAGTCGTAGGACGGGTGCCATGTTCCTCAAGGAGCAGCTGCTTTTCTTGTTAGGACAGAGATTTTCGTCGCATGAAGGGGCTTTGCGCACCATGCGAACTGCCATGGCGCTGATCTCAACAAGATCAAACGAACGAAAAGAACGTGCGCGCTCGTTTTACCTTGCGATTTCCGCTTCCGGCATATGCATGATATCATTTGCCCGTCTTTAAGATGTGACGCCCGCGTACGAAATAAGGTCGGGCGCCGTGCACCGAGGATATTTCCACGCCATGAGAGATGTAAGACGGTGTTGGGCACCAACCAATCGATTGGTATGTAGAAGCCTGAAAGTTTGAAATCTACGAAACCGCAAAATCCGCGCTTGGTGTTTGCATAGCACTCTGGTACATCAAATACTAAGAGAGTTTTCGTCCTACCTGAATACAAGTTTTGGCAATTTTTTCTGAGGGGGTCCAAAGATGTAAGGCAGCGACTGCGCACATTTTACGACTAGGCCATAGAGCCTTATGTTAAAATGCCATTTTGCGGTCAACGGCCTCTTAACTCTGCAAGATCTATCCAAAGGGAAAGGAGATAGGAACGAAATTTCACTACGTTTACCGTTGCTTTCACGACGTTTACCTGTGCTACGTTTGTAGGGAATTATAAAGGCCATGAGGCCCGATGACCAAATTCTATGCAACCAACCTGTACCGACCCGTTTCATAGTCATATTATGATGTGAATGGGTTAGAGAAGACATGTTCCAACAAGAAACAAGGCAAATTGCTTCAAAACCACGCAGTTTTACAACAGTATGATATCGATCCTCAGGCGCTGTCTGACCGCTTTCCTCGATCTTCAAGACATTTATGCAGCGATATCTTTTAGCAAATCGCCACGGCCATACGATAGACGCCGCCAAGTAATTGTGCAGTATCTCAATTCCAGTCTGAATCTGTGAAACTGCTACATTTGTAGTTTCTTATGCATTGCGTTCCTCAGAAACATGATAGCACGCTCTGTACTTTGTGTATAAACTGTTAATCGCCTTACGCCAATCATGAAATCTGACGTTAGACATGATGAAAGCCTGGATTACCATTCAACATTACTTAGGGGACATGTGTGAACAAACTGAAAGAACTTTCTTTCATGCACAGTTCATCCATTGAGGCTGCAAGGCCAGCTTGTCACCCATAAATTTGTTTGACGTATTGAAATCCGAATGACATAGCCAACCTGAAATGGAAGCATTTAACCCAGCTGTTGGTCGCCATCCAGAGATTTTACTCAAGGTTTTTGAAAACAGAAAATTTTAAGTGAAAAAATAGTGCGTTGTGATCTAAATGTTCCTGCGAAGATCGCTTTTACCTTGTTTAGCGTCATCTGATGTCTCATCTTATTTTGCATTTTTGATTGATGTTATCTTGTTATCTTCGAGCCACTTTTTAATAATGCTTATTGAATCGGAGATCGATACCATGACATGCAAATGGTTTAACATCAAACCAGTTACGTTCTCACTTAAAGGTGGATAGGGATTTATATACGCAATTTTTTATCTAGATAAGTTTGCAATCAGAGTGAAACGGACAGATTTAGCTGCTTTTCCGTGGCTGACATTGACAAGGCCCAGAAACGCACCTACTAGAGCATTATATGAACGTCGTTATACAGGGACTGGCTGACATTGTACGGCCGGAAAACGTACCGAGTGTCGGTTCATATGTGTCCAAACGCCCTGACACCTTAACTGCATGACAAACCATTACGATGCCCAAGATGTGAGCTGAAAACTGAAAGCATTACTCGAACTTGATGCTCGTCATGTTCACGCTTGTTCAGACTGGAATTTCGGGAGAACGCTGGCAGCGTTGCACTTCAAGCACTGTCGTGGTCTGTATAGGATCCGTGAGATGAATGGCATTATTCAACACATTCACACTAGTTGATACCACGAAAGCTTACGGACGCTGGGTTAGGATAATCTGAACGTAAGGCCATCGAGTGGCGTGGTGATTACAAATCCATGGCCTGCATATATCAAACTCTATCGGGTAATACAAATTGTAGCAATAGGTGTGCCTCTACTGACCACCTATCTTTAGTGATGCGTCCTAGCACTGAAGAAGGGAAAAGAGATTCGGTATGTTATGTTTTACTTGAAGGGTGATTTGCAGAAGCTTACGCATAATTGGCAGGCAAAGGAACCCGTAGCTTTGCCCGTAAAACATCAAGTACCTTCTCTACCCCGGTTTATTTCGCAGCATACAGTAGTCAGCAATTGTAAGGTGGAAACACTTAACCTTCTTCAGCACCCTGTCTTACCGAAAAGTATAGAAATTCTCCTTCTTTATATAAAGAAGCTTATCCCATACCCGCCTACCTCTACAGCCCATTGCATCTTGCGCCGCATATGCCGCTATGCTTCGGCTACCAACATGTGGAACATACCGCCACTGTTCTACCGGTCGTAGATCATACTGGAGTGCTGGCATAGAGCGGCGGGAAAAGATGGTGGATATATGAGCGTGGTGTTGGCTAGTGGCGCGTCTATGGCGGCCGCCCCCTGCCCTGTCCTTTGGCGCCAGTTTCCCTGCGGGGTAGCGGATCCACCACGACGGTCGCAGTGCCGGCGCGTGCCGGTCGGCCGTCGCTGTGTGACCCGGCCAGAGTGGCAGCTCGCTGTGGCCGCTCGGCGCGCGCTGTCTCCGGTCTGAAGGCGATCTCCCTGCCGCCAGGCGGACGCCGACCTGATGGAGGACTCGAGACGGCGCCGGCTCGACGTGGCGGTCGACGTCCGCCCGCGGCGGCGGATGCTCCGCCGGGCCGCCGGTGTTCCGCGGCGGATGTTCGGGGCGCTGATAGACCGCTGGGGTGGCTGGATTCGTCGAGCGCGCCGACTCAGGACCTCCAGCGACGTCGACGACGGTGAGTGCGGCCGCCAGGCCTGTTTTGTGACGGCGGCTGTTGACCGCTGGCTGCTCCGTGACGGCGGCTGTTGACCGCTGGCTGCTTCGTGACGGCTTCTGTTGACCGCTGGCTGCTCCGTGACGGCTTCTGTTGACCGCTGGCTGCTCCGTGACGGCGGCTGTTGACCGCTGGCTGCTCCGTGACGGCGGCTGTTGACCGCTGGCTGCTCAGTGACGGCTGCTGTTGACCGCTGGCCTCTCCGTGACGGCTTCTGTTGACCGCTGGCTGCTCAGTGACGGCTTCTGTTGACCGCTGGCTGCTCCGTGACGGCGGTTGTCTTGACGTTGTCGGCCGGCCGGTGTTACCGCGCCGCCTCGCCGTGGCGCAGGCGTAGTGTTTGGCCGCCTGTCGATGTCCGGGCCGAGCGTAGCCATCGTGCGGCAGCAGACAGTGACACACTGTACACCTCACCCGCCACTGTTTCTGCCACTGTCCCACTGTACACCGTCACTGTTGCTATCGCGCTGTTGCACTGTACACCTCGCCCGTCACTGTCACGGTCACGTTGTCACGCCGTACATCTCGCCCATCACTGTCACTGTCACACTGTACATATCAGCGGTCACTGTCACGGTCACGCTGCCACACTGAACACCTGACTGGAAGCAGGTCGCCGCGACAGGGAACGAAGGATAAACTAAGTTCTTGGTTCTTCGAAGTACTAAGTTCTCGGCATTTTCGCCAAGAACTTAATCTAGGCGAGGATGTCAAAGACACTTCTTACGACGTATTTTTAGGGTGTGTTTTGACATTGGAGCTTGTCGACGTTAAATATAATGCGAAAATTGGAGACGATCGAGAACACACCCAGACATCATTCGAGTGATCAGTCATTTGAAAGAAGGAACAATTCGGCCAAAGGTACACATGCAGACACGTACGGATGGAGGAATTTTTGGATTTTCGTTCCTGTCTGGTGTGTTATTATTCACACAACGTTTCGGCCAGTTAGTTCTCCGGACGTCGTGAGGTGTTCATTTGTCAGATGTTAATTGACGTGATCAACTAACACCTGATAAATTAGGGCATGACGACGGCCGATTTGATCAGGTCACTGACAAAATTAACACGTCACGACGGCAGTAGAATTCACTGGCCGAAACGATGTGTAAATAATGGACCACAGGACTAAGACGAAAGTCCGAAAAATTCCTTCGTCTTTTACGGATGAACAAGAACAGAACAAAGAGCTGTTCAGTACGCAAAAGTACGCAAAAGTGTACGCAAAAGTGTAGCTTGTGTAGCAAAAATGTAAATTTTACGGCAATAGCAGTACCAAAAACGAAACAAATGAAAACAAAACAAAACAAAATGGTAGCGCGGCCAATGGTTCCGGTAAGATCGTGGCCACTGGCATCCACTGATGCATGGCTAGAAGAAAGCCGGTTTCATGTCCACGGCCGCAGACAGCACTACTTCCACCAGGCGGTGTTGTCTGGCACTCTGTGTTGAATGCGATTTACATGTGTCGTGATTTCCAACATCTTTTCCAAGTGCTGGATCGCACAGAACGCCAGGGTGTTCGATCTGCAACCATGTCATGCGGAAAACCCTCTGTCGGGACTTCGTGCCAACAGAATTTTTTTTATATATTTCTATATATTTCTATATATATATTTTTTTTAAATATATAAAAATATATATATATTTTTATATATTTCTATTATATAAATATTTCTAACAATGGCTTGTGGTTAAAAAAAACTAGCGTCGTCGAAATGAGTTTGCAGTGTGTCGTTTCCAGCAGTTCTCTATGCCGAAAGAATTGCTGCAATATTCGCGTCAGAATCTGTTTGGGATCTGATGGCCAATGCTGCAAGCACGTCATTTTGGACGCGATTGTATCGCTCACATTTTCCGTTCGCTTCACGAATTACGAATGAAATCAAACGGTATACCGAATTACGAATATGTCTGACGTTGAAAAACGACCAAATCTGTTCAACGACCGCATTGC
Organism: Capitulum mitella; assembly: GCA_030062745.1. NCBI lineage: Eukaryota > Metazoa > Arthropoda > Thecostraca > Pollicipedomorpha > Pollicipedidae > Capitulum > Capitulum mitella. The sequence goes on along the minus strand of CP099854.1, from coordinate 2,929,713 downwards.
CGAATTCCATCCCATTGTCGGAAACAGTGATGCGGAGACGGGCATGACGAGGGATGATATATGCGATGAAAATTTGAGCGACGGCCTCGGCACTTTTCCATTCAGTGGCAAATGACTCAGGCTATCCAGAGAACATTTCGATTATGTTAATGATGGACAGGTTGCCATTATAGCTTTGAGGAAATCATACACATGTATCGACGGCGATGATTTCGAAGTGATGTTTTGGGAATTGCATGGCTTCCAAAAGAGGGTGTTCTCTACTCAATTCTGGCATGGTTCAGGCAACGCAGATTTTGAGATATTGAACTCCGTCTCGATATATACCAGAGCAATAATAACGCTAGCGAAGTTCGCTGTACGTTTTATCGATGCCTAGATGTTCGCCAGAATATCCTAAGTGGATTTCTGCTATGAGAAGCTTCTGGAGGTTGCGAAGAATAACTAACTGCAAGTCAGGAAATGGAGGACACATTGGAGTGTCTGAAACGCGAAACAGTAGCTCGTCCAAAGTCGTATAATGACGGGAGACTTCGGCAAAATTTGGATGGTTTGCATCCTGAACGATATTACGGATGTTCCTAACGTCAGCATCATTATCCTGAAGACTTTTAACATCGGGATTGTTCGACAGGAATTGCTGGAGTTTGTCTTGCATGCTTGTATCATCTTCTAGGCATTTCTCCACTTGGGAGTCCAACTACACTCTGGGCACTCGGTCGGAGTCGATGACGTTTACCCCTGAGGGAGGTTCTAGACGAGAGAGGGTGTCGGCAACAACATTTTGTTTGCTAGACATGTTCTGGACATCGCACCTATATTCGTCGAGAATGATGGCCCAGCGCTGAATGCGAGCGTTTCTCCTCTCGCTGATAAAAAGATGTTTCAGGTGCTTGTGATCTGTCAAGAGGGTAAATTCTGAGCCGAGAAGAGTACGGCGGTTGCAAAGTTTTTGATTTCGTGCCCAGAAACAGACTAAAGAGGAGTGCAATCCTTGATCGATAACTCATACATCTTTTTGCGCGAGATTTTGTCAAAGACTTCACGAGAAATGAGTGAGACACCGGCTTCCGTATTCACAAGGAAATACGTTTTGCGATTTCCGAGGTAAATCCAACACATTGGAATATCTGGTTTAATGAAAACGCGTGCAGTTTTGCCGGTGAGACCATTTTGACATTCCCTGTCCGTCTGCTAGATCACGGAAGGATAGGGACGATTTACTTTCCCTGGTGAAAACTTGTTGAGGTTTGGCCCTGATTCACTGCCCTATGACGATAGTATCTCTGTATATGTCCTAGTTTTGCACAAAATGCGCGGACAGGATGTCCATCATTTGTCCACTGGAAGCGTGACTGTGAAGAACGTGGTACATTTTGACGGCGACGTGTTTGATTTCGGGGGCTGCGGTACCCGTGGACTAGAATGGGAACAATGTTCAATAGACCTGCTTTTATGCCCCTGTCTCTTTTCGACCTGAGACTCGTTCGAAAGACCGAAACATCGGCTTTGTCCTGGCGATGGCCTCGCTCTCGACTGAAACTTCTGATTCGTAGGCTGGCCTTCACCTAGTTTGGAGCGCTGTTGCAAATTTCGTTTGGAGGCAGTCACCTCAATGGATACGATGTCCACATTTAAGCTAAGCCGTTGAAAAGACTGCTGGAGCTGCTCAGTTTTGTTCCAAAACGATTGCGAATAACATCGATTTCTATGGCTTCCTCTGAAAAACTCCGAGGAACTCTGCAAATTTCAAAAGTGTTGTACGTCTGTTGCTCAGCACTAGCGAAGTCAAAGGCTTCCTGAAGAGCACTAAACCTTTTGCGAATAAGTTCCCGAGCAAGCCAATCATTAACGATACCTTTCTAGAAAACCTCTACCGCGAAGCTTTCAACTTTAGTACCACAGACGTCATCAAAAGCTTCCGATGCTTTGGTTTGTAACCGCAGTGAAAAGTTTGTACGAGCTCCCCTGGATGCCGCTGAACCTGCTGCAACTTCATTTGAACGCAATACAGATCCTGAAACTCGCTGTATCAGTCACGGAATCTTTTCCTAAGTCCTACCTAGCTTATTTGAGGATTATCACCGATGATCCTTCAGGCAAATTTTCCTCCTGACCGACTAAGGATGCGGGTTGTCAAGAGACGCATGCGTTCATCGTCCATACTACAAAAAAATTAGTCCATTTCCCTGGCAAATCATGAAACTTTGACGAACTGTCCCCTTTGAAGGTCCTAACATGTTGTGGAAGTCCCTGAACCCAAATTTCTTGCGCAATGCCTTTAATGGTTTCCGCAAAAAGTTGCCCCGCGCTTTTTGCGGATGTTGCCATTTTTGTTTCGTTGGAAATGGCAGTATTTGTAAGCTAGCAGCGTGATGAACAAACCAATACTTGGCACTATTCTAAGGTAATGACAGTGTTTTACTCCTATTCCGGGAGGGCTAAACGGTATCGCCGAATCCCGGCAGGGGGGGGGGCGGATTCGGCCCCCCTGAGATATCGTGAACTACACGTCCGATTTCATCGCAACAAATGGCAACCGATTTGCCATGACGTAAACTACACTTTGACACAATATTCAACATTTTTAAAGGGGTGAATATCAGGGGGGAAAAATATCAAAATGGGGGTCCTTTTGGACTTCCTATAACCCCGTTGTTTATGGACCGAATTCGATGACATTGTCATGAATCGAGAGATTATAGATGAGACTTTTAAAACTGGTACACATATTTGAAATTTTGACAACATTCATGAAAGTTCACAGGGTTCCAAAAATAGAAGTATTAGTTTTTCAACAACTAAATGAACGCATGACGTGCATGGCGCCGACCGTCAGTCGGGCGCGGGTTATAAACTTCATATTGGCGACAGCTGTCATTACATTTTTGCATTGTCCCCCCCCCCCGGAAAAAAGAGCCTGCAACTGCGATCTATCGGTCATGTCGTTGGTATGTCGGTGGTAGGCGGCCACTTGATTATTCCGTGGCTGGTGGGCCTAATCTGCTGGTGGTATGGTCATTCGGAGCTCCTGCCCTGTGCCGCCCCGTCCCCGTTGACCCCTCCTCTCCCCTCCTCTCCCCTCCTTCCTGCAGTGTCAACGCTGGCGCCGCCACTCGCCGGCCACCAGAGGGCAGCACCGTCTCCGCCGCCTTGCCGTGCTATCGAGGACAAGATGGCGGCGCCCTCCCGGCCCACCGTCACATTGCGCCGGGAACAGGTACCTGCAGCCTGTACTGCAGGTACAAGGTACCGGGTGCCGGCCAGCGGCGGCCGACCGGGCCATTCGACGGTCTCGGGAGGCTTAGTCCGTGGTGATGCCTGACAAATCTCAGAGTACTGCGTCGTGTTTACAAACGTGCAAATCACACCAAAGAATAGGTAACTATTCTTTGGTGTGATTTGCAGATCCAAGTGACATCGGGGTAATGGCCACCTTTCGTTTGAAAACCCAAGGACAACATGTGTGCCCGTTTTTCCCATCCCGTTCGTGTGGAAATTGTGAATGTTTTGTGTTTCAAACAAATTATTGTTTATATGCATATTCATCGTCTAAAATGGTGGAACAAAGTCATTGAAATCTGAGAAGTCGGTACTTGTGGATAGGATGCACGGATGGAAATTCCCCTACCCCCATCCAGGGGAGAAACTTTGTGTTTTTGATCGGCGATGTTCACACAGACAGAACTAACCTGCCTTACCCTCCCCCCAAATTTGGTTTTTTCATCGATATTGGGCCACTTTAGTTTGCCAATTCCTGATTTCAGTGACTGGGATGATAATCGAATATTAGACGGTGCTAATTGAACGAACAGCATTATTACAGCTGAAAATAGCAAAAAATAATCCGATCCTCCTAACAAGAAGCGGACGGGAAAAAATGCATCTATGGCTCAGCCGTGGGACTTCCTCAGTACACGCACAAGCAAACATTCAGTTCAAATCACAACGTCGTACATTTGAAAAAAGTACCACACAATGTTCTCAAGAAGCGCAATTTCAAGGAACTGTATTAGAAAGAAAGAAAGATTTTTTTTCCAATAGAGTTCGGTGAACTAGCGCTGTCCGAAAACATTGTGTGATGCAAGGCCTTTGGCCGAAATTTACACACACACACACACACACACACACACACACACACACACACACATATATATATATATATATATATATATATATATATATATATATACTCGTCCATTTCTTTTATTATAAGGTTATTTTTACTTCTATTTTCAAGTATTTATTTTCATCTTTGATGTATTTAATGATGGTTGATTGACATCGCCCACCTATGCTGGCCTAGATACGTTCATTCTTTTCCAGAATGGAGTAGTGGAAAGATGATGACAAATAGTTTTGAGCACGAGCGTTCGGCAATTTTTAGACGCAAAAAATCGACATTAGGCGCTGCAGTCTCTATGGGCTGCGAGGCAGATAGCACCAGAAGATGTCGGGGACGAAAAAGACCTTGTATTGGAATATAGTGCTTTCGAATGCTTGATGAAACCAGTTCGTATGATTCAGGGGTAGTCATGGCTGTAGATCTCACCTGCTCAATTTTCAGATTAACCCGTCCCCGACTGCGGCGGGGGGGGGATACTGACCGTCCCTCCATGGTTGTTGGCAGAGAACGAACGATTGCAGTGCCACAATATTTTATGTATTTTTTGCGTAATCATCTTTACATCGTGTGTCCAAATCATGTCCTCAGCTGAAGTCAGGTGTCTGCCCTAGGTCAGGTCAAATGGGCCAATTTCCAAAAAACGTTAGCGTCTGGTAACTTTTTCGGAAAACTTAACGACGCAATAAAACATTCTGGGAATGGAGGCCTTGACAGGTGCAAGAAATCTGCTATTTCAGATTGTTTGGAAATATGCGGGTTATGGAGTTCATGTAAACCACGTTTTCAAAATGTCATTTTTCGAAAACTGACGCAATTTTTGATAACATTTGAGTGTGAGGTGATGCAGAAATCCAATGACTGTCATTGGGCAAAGTATCAATGAACTCCAACTATTGACCTAAGGCCAGCTCATCAATAACCGCTAGGAACCAGCATTCAGCACCGCCGTCAGAATCGGCGATGGATTTCTTGGAACAGAAAGAATGTAGCACAATTGTCTCTCACTGTTGCGAATAATACCAGAAACGTCAAAAGTATGAACAAGCTGCATATTGTGTGAATAAACAAGCGTCTTTTTTCTAAAATTTAAGAGCGGATAACCATTGAAAAACTAGTATCAAGGCATATCACTTGACAAAGCATATGTCGCTAAACTAAAGGAGCGCTAAAATTACTGTCCTTCAATTCCATCCGACGTTCGGCTCTGGCGCTCGCGATGCAATGGCGCGAATATTGCCGTGTCTTTAATGCAACGTTTCCGCGTAAATATTAAACAAATGAGCGAAATTAGATGTGTTTCGGCATCTGAGGATCTCTCCGTATCCGTTGGTTGCCTTACTTCAACGATTCAGCACAGCTCTTGAAAGCCAAGCCATGTCCTGGGTTCATGTCGGCTATGAGAAATCATATATAGGGCGTTAACGGCCTACACATTATCCAAAACTAAAACTAAGGCCAGTTTCGAGCTCTACTCGTCGCGAGCTTTCCAACGTTTATCCAATGGCTTATTCGGCCTATCCAATGGCTTCTTCGTTATCGTGAGTTACAGAAGGGCGGTAAATGGTCCCTCTCCCGGTCTGGCGTGAAATGCGTCGACTGCCAGTCGGGCGCAGGCTAATATTCCAAACGTATTAACACTCACAGCACCACGAACAGTCCAGATTTCGGTGGGCACTGCGTCATTGGTGGGAGATGTGAAAACCAAGAGATTTTGTGGTGTTCTAACACCAGCTTACTTCAGACGACATGCCCAGCTATCTGCGGAATCACAAACGACTTGGTCGTCGGCGCCCGCAGTGCTGTGGCGCGGAGATCACTTATCTTTAGCCTAGCGTTCCGTTATCCGCTCCGACGTCGCGTTGTCTGCAGAGATTTATCATCCATCGGTGCATTCAGTTAGTCGATCAATCAGGAAAACCTCCTCCAAACCTGCATCATTGTGAAATTCCATGTGTAATTTATTACTAAATATAGATACAGTTATATATGATTTGTGGATAGCTTACGTATTCATACTACGTATTATATAACATATGATATAAATACGTAAAAATAAATAAATCACAAGAGTTTCACGCTATACTAGTCACTTGCTTCCAATAGCATGCTTATTTTTATCGTGTGATGAAGCGTCCGCGGATTAGAGGGTTGCGTCGATAACACCCCCCCCAGTCGGATAAGCGTGATGCTAGACTCCAGTTGGTCCCGGTTTTAAATAACCGGGTAATTTACAAAACATTTGATCTCCTGAGGATGATGAATCGCACCTTTTGCATGCCATTTGTATGTTTTTTTTCTTTCCTAGCAGCCGCTTATCTCCATTTTCTCCGACATATTCGTCCAACTCTGCAAGGAAACCTCCATTTTGGCCTTGAGCCAGCCGCCTTGCAGCTGATGACTCACGTGCAGGCAGCAGCGCTATCAGCCTCTATGTCCGGCCGTCGGGGCGGCGGCCGGCCAGTCGGTGGACGGCGCCGGTCCGCCATGGAGCAGGACGAGGACGAGCTGATGAAGACGACGAAGCAGCTTCTGCGCAAGTGCGGCGAACACGCCGATTTGGTCATCAACTCTGTGTTCTCGACGGATCGGGTCTTTCACCCGGCGGGAAAATTTGTGGCCCACATTCAAATGGAGCAGCAGGAGGCCACCTTTTCACTGCTGACGGCGCCGGGGTTACGGGCACTTCAAATCGGCCTTGAAGAATGCCGCTGCTCGCCGCTCGGCCGACTCAGAATACAAAACGGCTCGGTCTCTGGCAGCTGGATGGAAGGCATAGGTGACTTCAGTGGTTTTCTGCACGCGACTGGTGGCCCTAGGTCTGACTTCGACGAGATGATGGAGTTCGGGCCCGTGCTGTGTACGTTGGCGGGTTCGCGGACCGGGCCGGCCGTGGCAGAGGCGGCGTCAGAGGCGGCGTCTGAGGCGATGGACACGGCAGCGGAGACGGTGGCGGCGCGACTGACGGCCGTCCCCACCAACAACCCGGGCTTCGTGCGAGTTATGCAGTCACGGCGGTCCGATTGCCCGCACCGGGAGCCCCTTCCCTTCTCCGCCGCCTCCGTCCGTCAACTGATGCGGACATCCGTGAAAATGATTTGTACAAGTTATGATCAGATTAACCGCGTTGGGCCATCAACGGAAGTCAGTAGGTACTTCGAAAGGTACGGTTTTATGAGAGTTGACGTTGTGCCGTGCATACGAGCACGACTGTGGCCCGCTGACGAGTTCCTGACGCGTCAGCGCGCATGCGACTGGCCACCGGCGGCGGCGCGCGAAGACATCCGCCGGTTCGGCGTTCACCTGGTGCCGACCGGCTACCCCGGCAGCGCCACGGAGCAGTCCGAGTGGCGGTGGTCGTTCTCCCGAGCTGAGGTGGTCGCCTCGTGGCACCTGAACGACGTGCAGCGAAATGCCTTGATAGCGCTCAAAGCATGCAAACACTGTCTGGGAGCGGACGGCAAAGCCATCAAGTCGTACTTCATGAAGACGGCTCTCTTCTGGTTGTGCCAGGAGATGCCCAGTGAACGGTGGCGAAGCGTAACGCAGGGTGCACACTGCATTCTTGACCACTTGGAGGCGGCCGTCGACGCACGTCGGCTGCCCTGCTTCTTCTGGGTTGAAATCAACCTGCTGCAGCCGTTGACGCAGCAGGAGCTGGAGGCGATGCGGCGCACGATCGGCCGCATTCGGCGCGAGATGACGCGACTGCTGATAGGCTTGTGCTCAATTCAGAACCTGATAACCCTGCAGCCCCTGTTGGACAGCTCGGACGAGCCGCTCACTGAGCGCCAGGTGCGCGTCTGCCTGGCGCGGGGCTTGGTGATGATGGCAGGGATCTTACTGCAGCTCCTCCTGTGTTTCTCCAGAGATGGTGCATCCATCAACCGGATGATCCCGGTGCTGCTGCGCAAATCAGCGGCGGCCGAGCTGGCGCAGTTTCTTAGCCTGGAGACATCCATCACTCGCCTGCACGTGATGCTGTGTCGGGCAATGCTCGTGGCGCCGGACGACGTGTTTGGCGCGGCGCGGCTGGAGCGGCGCGGTGAGCACACCTTCAGCTGGGACGCGGCGCCCCTGGTGGCGCTGCTCACCGCTGAGGACGTCAGAGTCCTGCTCGGGCAGCCGGCGGCGGTGCGCGCCTGGTGGCGGCGGCAGCGGCCGGCCGACCTGCAGGACGACCCGCTCAGTGTGCGCGGCCTGACCCAGCTGTTGCTCAACCCACCGCTGCTGGTGCATGTCCTTAACGAGAGTGTGCCCGACTATTGTGAAATGGTACAAAAGTCAGCCGAGTTTCGCAAGGAAGTATCTAGACATACCCCTCTGGAAAAGACAATGACATTCGAGGAGATCCAGTGGCATGCGATGCAGTGCTGCAGGTACGTCGACTTGGCCGCGCACCTGCAGCGCGATGCGGTAGCCGACGGGCCGACGGCGCGGCGCATTGCCGCCCGGTGGCGCGAGGAACTGCTGCGGCACTGGTCTGACCCCGACGTCAGGGCCGAGTTCCAGAGGATCTGCACCACCGTGCTGGACGTCTGGCAGCTGCGGCCTTTCGCCCGCCTCTGGAACTCGAACACGCTGTGAAGGTTGAACGGCTGAGACGCTCCGTGCCTTCTCGCGCAGGCAAAAACGGGCATCTTTGTGGTGATGCCACCAACGGCGTTACCAGCCGAGGCTTTCATTTCAGCGAACTTAACACACGTGCTGATGGGGAACCTGTACTGACCACCCCTCATGTCTTCTATACATATCTTCGCAACGAATCAAACTCGAATGACATGTTTTGGGCCGTCTTTTGCCAATGTCTTTGCGCATCTTTTGACGTACAACATTCTGAATGAGCTCGTAGCTTTTGCGTTGCAGCTCGGCAGAGGCCGGAGGACGTTCGGAAGGCCGATCGAACGACGGCAGCCGACGGCGTGCCGAGCCGTCGTTCTGACGCTGTGTTGCGTATCATGTCGCTCCTTGCTGGTCCATCACACAGCTCTGTGGGGAGGTAATGTGAGCTATAAAATCACGTGCTAGTCTAAGTCGACCGGGATTGTAGCAGATTTCTAACTGCCTGGCGTGATAGTTTGACTACTGGTGACCTCGTCTGCGCCAGTCTTTCCTATCGCCTCGGTTCTTGCAGCCTTCACCATTAGTCAGTCGCTCGGCACCGGAGCAGAGACGAATATATGCTCCTCACGAACACTGCATTATCCTCTTTCACACACTGGCACTAGATGCACGACTACTTTCGCACTAACACTATGTGCACCGTCGCTTCTCACACTAACGTCACGAACACCGCCACAGTCTTCCACGCATCATATCACGGAGCCTGAGCTTGAACCTTAACAAACTGAGAAAAAACCGGCGCTGCTTATATACTACGTACAAACGGAAATGATGAAAGGGCATGGCGCAATTATGATATCTCCAGTCTCCAGTCATCTCCAGATATGCGAGACGTGATTGTTGATCAGGCGCTGAGGTAGACACAGACAGACAAACAGACAGACAGGCAAACACATCCTGAATGAGACATCAGTGAGATCCTGACATCATCAGACATTATCAGACACATCCTGAATAAGAGAGCAAGGCTGTCCGACTCGGCCCGAAAACGTCCTCGCCGACTGCGAGGTATTCCCTGACGACGGACCTGCTGCAGGGCTGTCCGGGCGGCAGCGCCGGATGTGCAGCGTCTGCCAGTCAGGGCCGTCGCCAGGCGAAGGTCCGAGCTGTGACTCCCAGTCCCGCGTAACCCAGCGAGCCTGACGGTTTCTGAACTGGCTCACCGGCCCTGGTTACTCGCGGACGCACGACGCTGGTGGTTCTCCCCGAAAACCGGGCCCTCGTGACGCCCCTGGCGCTGACCGTGACGGCGGCGGACATGGCCGAGGCAGGCGAGATACCAGGATCCTGGCACCGGCCATGGGACGGTTCATGGGTCGGTTGTGAGTCACCCACAGTACTCATGCTTAAATTCAACCGGTCGCTGAAAGCGAAGGACAGTTGCGACGTGCCAATGAAGGTGTTTGAGTTGAGAGACTGGTAAATTTTCAGTTGTATTGGCTTAGACTCCTATTAGTTGAGATTGTTCATACAGAAAGCATACAATTCACAGAGCAATTACCAATGACTCTGAATTGAACATTTGGAAAACGATTGTGCCTCAGAGTTATTTCCTCTTTTGTGCTTCGCGACTAGGTATCAGAAACGAACTATCTTTCTTAATTTTTGGTAGCAGCTCAAATCATCCAAAAGAGGCACGTTATTTTTGAATGAAACTTAAACTATGTCTAGTACATGTGCTATACACAAAAGCATACTCAGGATTTTCGCACGGAAATCAAGGCTAAGATATAAATGTTTGTTACTAATTGTGTAACTTTACTGCACTCATGGACAAACTGACAGTACAGAATAAAGCATCTGATGGTTTGGGAAAACAAGAGCACATTGCTTTCTTAATTTTATGATATATTTGTCATTACGCAAATTCTTTGCATATCTGTCACAGCCAATTTCTGGAAACCTCTGACCCTGGGGGGTCAGTTGACTCCTTTGAACACCCTCTGGCTTTGCTATCGTCATGAATTTTGTTCCTGTATATACCTTAGGTTGCTGTCACATGCACAACTCTAGACATCGTTTATTATCAGCTTACATGCATAAGGAAAAATCTTATACCTTGCAATTTGCCTTTTATCATTGTGTGATGGTCAGCCCTTTGAAACGTTGCCCTGCGGTGCATGTTTACGGTTCACAGAGATATATTGTTTATAACAACTTACATACTGATTCTTGCCCGTGCCATAAATCGATGTGGCACTGAGAGAATTTCTCGTCTCATTTGGTAGGACTGTCAGCACTTAAGTAGTTTTCAGACTGAGCAGTAAGTTGAATTTCGAGAACATCAAAAACCACGGTGTGTATTGAAAATCGGTGATCTACTGACCACCATTCCTGCGTCAGTCAGTAAGGCACCAGACAGCATGGGCTGAGTGAAAATTACAGGTAAGTGAGGCTCATGAAAAACAGACAGCACATGGTGACTGTTTGGGCCTTGTCAGATCCCGTGCGTGCTTAATAGCAATATAAGTTGCTGTCGGGAAATGACAGCAAATCGCGTTTAGTTCGTACAGTTCAGTTGCTCTTGAAGAAGTTGTAATCGATCTTGGAGAAGTTGATAAACACCATAGGCGCAACAGCCAGAGGGGCGGTGGGTTTCAGCCCCCATCTTTCAGATTTGGGGGCTCAGCCCAACTTTTCAACCCCGGTGATATGAGATATGTTGGTTCGTCACTTAGCCGTTTTTACTGAAGAGTAGGCACGACTCTGTGTCAAAAAACGATGAAAACTAAACCTTGAGATAAAAACTTAGCCTTTATCCCCACTCCCGGCAAGGGGGCGGGGCTGCATCCGCCCCTGCCGGATCTTTTGCTTGCTAATTCCAGGCTTTTTGACGCAGCCTCACGAAACTTTGTCACTTTTCCTAGCTATTCTTGCTGCATACTGTAATGAAATTGTGCTGTAAAGAACTTAAAACTTTATATGGATGTGTAGCAAAATAAGTGGGCAACGTATAAATACAATTTTGTTCATATGAGGGCATTTTACAAGGTCAGGTCAAGGTCCAAATTTAAGGTTCGATTTTATACGACAAATTTTGGCGTTATTTTTTCAAATGCCAGACCCGGAATATATATGACGTAGAAGGGTGCCCTCTACTTGCGTATAAAGTCTAGCTTGATATGAGGTCGGGTCATGGAGTTATGACCTGAAATGTCAGTGTGCGTAACCTATATCACAATAGCCGTAAATTGAATTTTTTGGAATAGAGTGAATTCAAATGATTGATTGATTTTCGAATGATACGGATAACATTAAATGCTCACGAGACCATTTGAAGTAGTCTCAAGGCCACTGGAGGTCATTTAAGGTCAAAAGTCACAAGTTTATCCGAAGAGCATGTGACCATGACAGTTCTCCCTTTTTCATGTCCCTGGCACCGCCTGTGCTAACATTATACGAACATTGTAATGCAATTTGTACTTCTTTATCATAACATGACCAGTTACTGAAAAGCTAATCCTCCTATTTCTCATACCCTGTGAACGCCTATGAATTTTCCCAAAATTTCAAATGTTTGTATCAATGGTAAAACTCTCATGCATAAGCTATCGATTCATGCCAATTTCACCGAAATCGGTCCAAAAACAACAGATTCATAAGAAATCCAAAAGTACCCCTATTTGGATATGTTTGCCCCCGTATCCACCCCTTTCAAAATTTTGAAATATTTCGTTAACCCTATTCCCGGAGGGCTAGACGGTATGCCCGATTCCCGGCAGGAGGGGCGGATTCGGCCCCCCCCCCCCTGAGATCTCGAGAACTACTTATCCGATTTCATCGCAACAAACGGCAATCGATTTGCCGTGACGTGAACTACATTTTGATAAAAAGAAATTTTGAAAATTTCGAAATTTGTGGATACAGGGGGGCAAAAATGTCAAAATGGGGGGTACTTTTTGACTTCTTATACCTCCGTTGTTTATGGACCGATTTCGATGAAACTGGCATCTATCGAGAGATTATGAATCGGGCTTTTACCATGGGTATGCCAATTTGAAATTTTGAGAAAATTCATGGGCGTTCACAGGGTTTCAAAAATAGGGGGATTAGTTTTCCAATAACGGAATGAACAGAAGAGGCCAAAACACTTTTTTAGCTTCTGCTAGTCATGTTATGCTAAAGAAGTACAAATCGCATTACAATGTTTGTATAATGTTAGCATAGGCGGTGCCAGGGACATAAAAAAGGGGGAAATGTCATGGTCACACGTTTCTCAGATCAACTTGTGACCTTTGACTTTAAATGACCTCCAGTGATCTTGGGGTCACCTGGAATGATGTCGTGTGCATTCAATATTATCTGTAAACGTTTTTAATCGATTAAATTCACTCTATTCCAAAAAATTCATTTTTTGGCTTTTTCGATATAGGGTACGTGCACTGACATTTTAGGTCATAGCTCCTTGACCTGACCTGATATCAAGCTGAAACTTGGTATACAAGTAGAGGGCATCTTTCTACGTCATATATATTCCGGGTTTGGCATTTGATAAAACGGCGCCGAAAGTTTTGCAAAAAAACAAATTTTGACTTTTGACCTTGACCTGACCTTGTAAAGTGACCTCAGATCAACAAAATTACATATGCACATTGCCCAACTATTTAGCTATATATTCATATAAAGTTTTAAGTTCTATCTTAAAAACTCTGTTTTTGGCAGACATTTTCCTTTTACCCTCAACATGGCCAAAAATGACCTGAGGTGCCTTCCAAAAACGTTGCCTGGCTCCGCCCCTGAGCAAAATAGAATTTCGAAATTTTGTCACGGCGCGTAGAAGGAATAGCTAGGAAAAGTCACCAAGTTTCGTGAAGCTGCGTCAAAAAGCCTGGAGTTGGCAAGCAAAAAACCCGAGGGGGGGCGGATTCCGCCCCCCCCTGCCGAGAATAGGGTTAAGTGTAGTTTATGTCATGACAAATCGATTGCCGTTTGTTGCGATGAAATCGGATGTGTAGTTCTCGAGATCTCAGGGGGCCGAATCCCCCCCTCTGCCGGGAATCGGCCATACCGTCTAGCCCTCCGTGAATAGGGTTAAACGCGTGCAGCCAAGAGGTTTCAGAAAGTTCACTTCGGGCCAGTAATTTAAGCACCGACATCAAGAAAGAGGATCAGAAAAATCACACCGACATCAGAAAAATCTACCGAAGCCAACGTGGACCAACTGATAGTGCGCTGTCCTTCGGTGTTCCCATCTTTACTTCTTGCCCAAACGATGCCACCGAACATAGAGATTTGCAGGAAACAAATGTGGCCCTTCCTCATGAACGTGACGTCGTTGAGGCAAATGTTCGTGCCTTTTCTGACCAATGTTCAAGAGGTCTGGGATCATCGTAGGAAAGACGGTTTTCTGCTAGATGCTCCGCAATGCTGTGCACGTAACATTAGATTTCTTTACAGCGGAAGGCTTTACTGACGTCGCGGTGCGCTGTCAGGCCTGTCGTGGCGTCATCAGTGAACAAACCTCCAAACAAACTATGGCAAAGTATACGTTGGCTGTTGTTCCAGTGCTGACTATGGAAACGTCCGCTGACCCGGCACGGTCGCCAGGCCCAGGTCGAGGCTGAGCGTGCCGCCGATCATTTGAGCTCCCGTGCCCTGGCGGTGGAGGTACGGGACGCCCACGCCGCCATGCTCGGAGACCACCGCCCTCACGAAAATTATGTCGAGCTCCAATGAGGCCAGCGCGATGACCCTTGCGGCGGCTGAGCGCAGGACAAGGTCCGCCAGGCAATCCGAAGCAATCGCACGTGAGCGGGAGCACGAGCAGCGTCGCCGCCAGGAGCCGGCCATGTTCCTGAGCGATCGTGAACGGCAGCAGAGGGCGACGGGTGACGGGCGCCAAGAACTGCCCCGGTGAGCGTGCTCGCCAGCGGACGGCACGTGCGAGCACTCGACGCCGGACACGTAGACCGGACGTGCGCGCACCGCCGATTTCAAAATCTCAGTGACACCAGACGAACTTGTAACAATACCACCAGAAGAAATTGCTGCCAGACAAACAGAGAGAAGTTGCAGTGCAAAGCCAGAGGTAGGCAACAGCCGACAGAGATCCCTTGGTATTTCATTCAACGCATGCGAGTAAAACGTACATAGAAATGATACCATAAGTGTGAACGTTGAATACCTTTTAACAACTGTATCCGGTTTTAGCATTTGTGCGCTTTACCGTATCCTGCCTATCCTAGATGTACCCTACCCGTGCTCGGTATGGAAGTGAGGTGTGGACTATGAATGTTGAGTGCCATGTCATACATGTGCCAGCGTGTCAATCTTTGTCTGTGCTGGCATAAATGTCGTTTCACGCCACCTTGATGAATACTGACATTCAAGGATCTTGCCATTAGTTCTCAAACAGTATGATAAATTTGCTTACAACGTATTTTCCTCTGGCTTCCTGGAGGTCGGGCCAGACTACAGCATCACTGAACACGGAACAAAAGGTTGTTGGTCTTGCATGAATATCATGATTGTGTTGCCGACGATTTCAACATGTCTGTCTGTAGGGCACTGAGCCATAGAGACGTGGGAGGATTCAGAGAAAACTGCATATCGACCTCCCAAAAATATTTATTCCTCTATATAAGTCACGTGCTCAGTAGAAAGATAAGTAACATTTAACCGAAAATCGAAATAAATTAAGCCTGAACACGTTTTGATCGGTAGCACTGGAATTAATGTCGTGCTAAGCCAATGTTGTTCCCGGGCTTAACCCCCCACCCAAGTGTGCCCAAATCATCGGTCAGTTTAATTGCCTTTTAATCATTTTTGTCGCGAAATATATGCAGAGCGGTACCTGTGGCCGAATTTTTCTTTTGTGGCAAGCAGAACACTTATATAGACATATATACTTCTTATATTCATCTATACATATTCTGATGTCTCTGACATATACATATGAAATTCACATCTATGGAGATTACATATATATAATATTAATATATATGAGTTTAGAAAAAAAAGAATACAGGTTATCGACGTGTTTCAGCCACGTGCACCTGTGTCACGTGACATTTCAGAGTTGCTCAACTTTCGAAACCGCTATGCGGGCGAGTGGAAAAACTTTGCCTTGCTATAAAAAGTATCCCATGAAATTAGGCCATGCTACGGCCTTAACGGTACAACCTTTCAGTCTTGAGCCTGAGAGCAAACAGAACCGAATAAAAGCAATACCTGCAATTGTTGCAGCTTATTTGGTGGGAACACATTGTAACACAGCTCAGCGCGAATGTCAAGGTGCAGTTGAGCAATCCATCTTTTTTGATAATTATCTATAGCATTAAGAAAGTAGAAGAAAGGAAAATCGCCGAGATCCAAAGGCTAAACGGCTTGGTTGTTCAGATATTTTACGGACAAAATGGACGTATAATGCACAGGGCTTTCAGTGACTCCTTTCGAATGTAAAAAGACCAGGTCACACAATGAAGGCATTAGCACAATGATTTCAGAGGTAGACAGATCTCCTGATGGCGTAAAGTGGTGGTGTTCGGTAACACTGCTCAGTGATAATTTCAAAAGAATTGAGAAGCGCTGTCCGCAAGACTGAAAAAAAAACAGGAAAAAGAAGATAGTGAATTTGGCGCAAACAATCTTTGTGAAATGAAGGCACATTGGAGAAAGGCTATTAAGTTGCGACGTGTTTGATGTCGCGGTCTCGGTGCCTGGGGCGGTCTCCCGGAGGGCTCGACCGACCGGCGTCGGGCGGAACGCATAAACAGTATTTTCGGGTCACCGCGCGGGCAGAGCGCCAGGTCCTCCGAACGGATTGACGACCTCCCAGAATACGGAGTTGGCCGCTCCAACCAAACCTCGCCCGAATCTTCGCTCAATGAGGGTCAGTTCCCAAACGCAGCCCCCGAGGCGCACGAGCTGGGGGGGGGGCAGAATGCAAGTGTGCGTCAGTGAGTGGATCGAGTAGCAAAAATGCACGATGTGTGTGATGGAGATTGGCAAGGGGGGGGGGGGGCGGACAAACGGTTGTTGCATGGACTTGGCTGGGCATAAGCGGTGCGAAGCACCGGTTGATGACG
Organism: Capitulum mitella; assembly: GCA_030062745.1. NCBI lineage: Eukaryota > Metazoa > Arthropoda > Thecostraca > Pollicipedomorpha > Pollicipedidae > Capitulum > Capitulum mitella. The sequence goes on along the minus strand of CP099854.1, from coordinate 2,912,940 downwards.
TCATTGCCGACGCATTCACACAAGAAGAGACGGCTCCGCAGCTCTTCTAAATCACCTAGAGAGAATTTGTGATACATTCGCGATTGAGCAGCTGTTTCAAATTATATTAACTCCTTTCGAAAACATTAAAAAAACAATAGCGGTTCACATTGCACCTTTCCGACCACTTCATTATGATGAAGTGGGTTAACTGTGTGCAATCAGTTTCTTCCAGACCCTATTTAAATGTAAAAACAGAACTCGAAATAAATTTCGGACAACAAAAAAACATCCAAGCGTTATAGTCGTGAAGCGCTTGGCTGAAGCCATCAGTGTTCAGCCACCTTGCTCCAGAGTTGGGCCTCGCCTCTGGTAGCGTTAGCATGCGATAGCGAACAAAAGTCAAGAAGAACGAAGGATGCGATCCCAGCGTGGAACATACACTCTGAACATGCACTCTGGCTGAAATATGAAAAAGCCGTTGCTGCTACAATGAGTCCGCATTCACCCATTCCCCAGTCGCATCCTCTGTGCGGCTCGTTGCCACTCGAACAAAACCGTTGCTCCTGCTCTGATGCAGTGCCAACCTCTGGTGTCGTTTGCATCCGTTCCGGACTATGATTCGTTGCGTTCGTGACTTTGATGAACGTGTGATGGGTAGCGGCCGGCCGCCCTGCCGCGCTACGGTGACTCGCAGGGGCGCGTCCAGCGACGTCCAGCGGGAGGACGGCGGCCATTTCCGCACGGAACTCGAGTGGTGACCACACCATGTGATCTGGTGGCGAGTGGTGGCCTCAGAACACCCTGACCTTTGGCTGCCCATCAGAGGTCATCCAGTGCAGCCTGTATGACCTGTGATTGTCTGGCTATGTCTGACTAGGCAGACGTGTGCTTATTCTGATCCGGATCTTATGCAGATGAAAGATTGCCTGTTTGTTTTTTTCGGTGAATTTGGTGAATCTCAATAGAGATCATAGCGGTTAGTTCTGGTTGTCATTGAACCCTGTGATAAGTAACATAAACGGCGCTTTTAAAGAGCCCAAAACGACTTTTGGGCAAGAAAAAGGAGTCAAAGCATTTCCGATTTCATCATGACACCTTCAAGGTCGACAAAACCTGAAAGGGTGGCAACCTCTATTCAGGAGTTTTACCTGACAAAATTTTGAACCAAACAATGATGGCAGTGCAAACGCCATCGGCGCCATGGCGTACACACGTTTAAAACCGAGTAAGACTTGATAAAAATACCTAAATATCTGTCATAAGATGAGGACTGTCACGGTAACTATGTGTGTTCATGCCGTGCGCTCGATAAGGATGTGAAATGTCACTTACCCGCCAAGGGACGAATTTCCAATTTTCAGACAACGCTTGTCCCGTCGTCCGACGAGGGAAAAAATGTTGCCAAATCTTCATCCTGATATTTTGCGATGTTTTCAGAAGGGATTGCAAGAATTTGCTAGCTGCGGGCGAGGTTTGTTCCCAGTCAGTCTCGGCTGACTTATTTGGCACGTGATTTTATCGCTCACATTACCTCCCGACAGAGTTGTGTGATGAACCAACAAGGGGCAATGTCATTCGCAGCACAGCGTCAGACCGACGGCTCGGCACGCCGTCGGCTGCCGTCGTTTGATCGGCCCTCCGACTGTCCTCCGACCTCTGTCGAGCTGCAGCGCAAAAGCTACGAGCTCATTCAGAATGCTCTACGTCAAAAGATGCGCAAAGACAGTGGCAGAATAAAGGCCAAAAAACGTCATTCGAGTTTAATTCCTTCCAAAGATATGCAGAGAAGACACAGGGGATGGTCAGTACAGTAATGTGCAGATATAATTTTGTTCGTCTGAGGTCACTTTGGAAGGTCAGGTCAAGGTGAAAGGTTAATTTTGTTTGCAATACTTTTTGCGCTATTTTCTCAAATGATAAACACGGAATATATGCGACGGAGAAAGGTGCCCTCTACTTGTGTATCAAGTTTCAGCTTGATATCAGGTCAGGTCACTGAGCTATGATCTAAAATGTCAGTGCGCGTAGCCTATATCGCAATGGCCAGAAAATGAAATTTTTGAAATAGAGTGAATTCAAATGATTGAAAACTTTTACAGATAAAATTAAATGCACACAAAATCATTCCAAGTGACACCAAGCTCACTGGATGTCGTTTAAGGTCATACGTCACAAGTTGGTCTGAAGAACGTGTGATCATGACAGTTCCCCCTTTTTCATGTCCCTGGCACCGCCTATGCTAACATTATACAAACATTGTAATGCAACTTGTACTTCTTTAGCATAACATGACTAGCAGAATCCAAAAAAACGTTTTTGCCTTTTTTGTTCATTCAGTTGTTAAAAATTAATCCTCCTATTTTTGAAACATTGTGAACTCTGATGAATGTTCCAAAAATTTCAGATGCGTGTACCAATGGTAAAAGTCCTACCTGTCATCTCTCGATTCTTGCCAGTTTCATTGAAATCCGTCCATAAACAGCGGAGTTATAAGAAGTCCAAAAATACCCCCATTTTGGCATTTTCCCCCTATATCCACACCTTGTAAAATTTTGAAAATTTCTTTTCATGAAAATGCAGTTCACGTCATGGCGAATCGATTGCCATTTATTGCGATGAAATCGGATGTGTAGTTCTCGAGATCTCAGGGGGGCCGAATCCGCCGCCCCCCCTCTGCCGGGAATCGACTAAACCGTTTAGCCCTCCGGGAATAGGGTTAAAGATATAGCAATATTCGCGCCATTGTATCGCGAGCGCCTGTGCCGAACAACGGATCGAATTAAAGGACACGAATGTTAGCGTTCCCTTGTTTTGGTGACATATTCTTTGCCAAGTGATATGGCATAATGCTAGTTTTTTAATGGTCTTACGCTGTGAAATTTTAGAATAAAATCCATGAGATGTTATTTTACACGATTTTACACTATCGGGGAAGCTTGTTTATTCATAAAATATGCAACTTCTTCATAGTTTTTGAGGTTCGTGGTATTGTTCACAACAGTGAGAGCCAATTCTGCTATTTTCTATCCGTTCGAAGTCATCCATTGCCGGATTTGACGGCGGTGCATTTCGGCTCCTAACGGTTACTGGTGAGCTGACCTGAGGTCAATAGCTGGAGTTCATTGATACATTGTCCAATGACAGTCATTGGATATCTGCATCATCTCACACTCCAAACCTGATAAAAAATTGCGTCAATTTTCGAGAAAAGACGTATTGAAAATGTCGTTTACATTAAGTCGATGACTTGCATGTTTCCGAACAGTCTGAGATAGCATATTTGTGGCTCCTATCAAGGTCTCCAATCCCTGAATGTTTTATTGGGATGCCATGGTTTTTCGGAAAAGTTACAAGACGTTAAAGTTTTTGGAAATTGACCATTTATTAGTCACCTGACCTAGGTCAGACAGTGGTGTATCAGAAGGTCGATGTTCAGAAGGTCGAGGTTGAGAAGGTCGAGGTTCAGAGGGTCGAATTTCAGAAGGCCAAGGTTCAGAAGGTCGAGGCTCAGAAGGTCAAGGCTCAGAAAATCGGATTCCATTGCCAGATTACCGAATATTTCTGGGGAGGTCGTGGTAGGGACGGCTGAGACACCATAGGCGGATCCAGGGGGGAGCAAAATGGGCCATTGCCCTCCACGAAGAAAACTTGGCAGGGTATGTGGCCCAAGAACGTAGTAACGGAAGGGGAGAGGCGACGTTGAGAAACTCACATGGGGGGTGGTGGAAGGTTAGACTGTAGTTTTCGGCTCGTCCCCCACCCACCTAATTTAGGTAAAACGACACCCCTGCCTCAGGCAAAGCAGTTGTATCTACCGTTATGCTGCGAACCGAGGGGAGAAACGCAGGCATATTTGGAGGCGCTATGACAGCAACTGCGCTTGGCAAAATTCGACGTTTCAGTCAATATACCATTAGATGATGATAAAATGTGGCTTTCTTCACACGCTTGCAAAGGCTCGGAGTACAAAGGAAGGGATTCGGGTGCGTCCCCACTGTGTCCGTCAGCCACGCACCTATTTATTCCGAGAATATCGCTCCAGGGTGCGTTAATCAAACAGCGCGCCAGCGTTGGTCAAACACCTCGCCGATGTCGTTCAGATTCGGATCGGTCCCCTGCGGTGCGGTCCCCTTCTGCGTCCCTGAAGGGGACGCAGAGACGGGTGCTCGGCCGAAACCGTCCAAGCTTTTTATGCTCAGAACGACCCCGTTGACTCCTCCAGTCGTGGTGCGCCCCGAAAAATGCCTGGAAATGCCCGAAAATTGCCGAAAACGTTTCGGCCAATCGTGCTGTCATGTGACCGTAGGTGTCAGCTGACTATCGCCTCGGCGGTGGCATGGCGTCCCCTATTTAGCGCGGTGGAAAGTGGCTCCGAAAGACAAGAGTGATTTTCCGCCGTCAGTGTCGCGTGCAATGGCATCCGAGGTGCTTTGATAATGTTCACCGTTCAATTGTGCGTGGAATTCGGGTGTTTTTCTTGCGGAAAAGTGCAGTGACCAGTTCAAAAGTCGACTGACAGAAGGTGGTGTCGGGCTGTCCGAGGGCGGTTTTGCCACACGGGAAATGGTTGGCTACAAGAGGACATATTAAATTCCGAGTGCCACATGGTGAGCCGAAACCACTTTGAACAGACACAGGAGCACGCACGCTGTTTTCTGGTATGCTTTTCGCCGATGAAATCTCACTGAAAACAGTTGAAAAGTACAATGGTGCTTTGGGGCAGTGCGCCACTGTGGCGCTACTTGAAATAGGTTGTACAAAATTACCGGTGCACCATGGACAACTTAAAGTGCTTTTCAGAGACGGAATGGCCAGCAGTGTTTTTTGTGGTGTGCGTTGTGAGAGGTGAAACGTGTTTGAAAGGAATAAAAACTTACAACAAAGGTTGTGTTT
>CP099854.1:2674593-2907565 GCA_030062745.1 Capitulum mitella | reverse complement strand
GGCAATGTCAACACACCACGGAACAGACCGAACAGCGTCCACAGCGGGATAGCGGGCAGTGTCAACACAGTCAAGGACCGAACAGCGTCCACAGCGGCACAGCGGGCAGTGACAACACACAGCGCAGCAGGCCGAACAGCGTCCACAGCGACACAGCGGGCAGTGTCAACACACAGCGGCGGACCGCGCCTGCCGAGCTCAGCCTGCCCACACGCCCCGAACAATCCTAAAATCTGCCAGCACCGTGAGAATATTAAACACAAAACACTTCTTTAAAACGTAAAACGTACTTCTTCCAGTACGGAGCACCACAGGCGTGACGCCATCGACGTAGCCTGATGACGTCACCGAATAACGTTACCCCGGCGGCCGCGGCAGCTCCGGCCTGGCTTCTGCTCACTTTCGGCAGGTCGAGTCGTGTGGCCTGCAAACCTAGACCGCACAGCCAGCTGCCGCCGCTGGGTCTTAACATGCAGTTCATTCACCTCAGAAACGTCGACAGAAACCTCGACGGCCGCACCACCTCGCGACGGCTGTCACAGCTCCGCTTCTCCGGTCTGTTCGCAGATGTCACCACCGTCGGCAGCGGCGGGATTTCTGGGCAGCCCAGAAGGCGACCGACCGAGTTTTCTGGCAGCACGCGGCCGCGCAGGATCCGCACAGCCTCCCGCGCCGCCGCGCACACCGGCGCACGAGCTGAGGATACAGGTCACACAGAGGTCAAACATTGGCACACCAGCGCAGGAGCCGAGGGTACAGTTCACAGCAAGGTCAAACACTGGGACAGGGCTTGCAGGTGGGAGTCCAGGTCACAGAGAGGTCAAGCATGCCACATGGTTGGAAGCTGAAGGTACAGGTCACGCAGAGGCCAAATACTGGCACAATGCTGGTAACTGAAAAAACCAGACTAAAGAAACCAGACAAACGACTAAGAAATCAAAATTAAATTAAAATAAAATAACTTGACTAAAGAAATCGCCATTCGCTACCAATCACCGCGACGTCCGCATATGCCACGGTTAAATCTCACGAGGTTCTCTGCCTCCAAAAAGCAAGGAGGAACACCCCAGTCTCTGCAGCCCGCGTTATTCATCATGACGCACCTCTAATACTCTTCATCAGACGTTAGGATATAATAGTAGTACTCGTAGTCGTCATCCGAAGAGAAAGACTCGCTCGATGACGACAGAGCGTCTGCAGCAGGGGCCTCGCTCGTTGACGGGACGGCCTCTGTAGTGGGGGCCTCGCTCGCTGACGGGACGGCCTCTGTAGTGGGGGCCTCGCTCGCTGACGGGACGGCCTCTTCAGATTGGGCCTCGCTCGTTGACGGGACGGCCTCTGTAGTGGGGGCCTCGCTCGTTGACGGGACGGCCTCTGTAGCGAAGGCCTCGTTCGTTGACGGGACGGCCTCTATACCAGGGGCCTCGCTCGTTGACGGGACGACCTCTGTAGTGGGGGCCTCGTTCATTGATGGGACGGCCTCTATAGCAGGGGCCTCGCTCGTTGACGGGACGGCCTCTGTAGTGGGGGCCTCGCTCGTTGACGGGACGGCCTCTGTAGCGAAGGCCTCGTTCGTTGACGGGACGGCCTCTATACCAGGGGCCTCGCTCGCTGACGGGACGGCCTCTTCAGATTGGACCCCGTTCGTTGACGGGACGGCCTCTGTAGCGGGGGCCTCGCTCGTTGACGGGACGGCCTCTGTGGTGAAGGTCCCGTTCACTGACGTGACGGCCTCTTCAGACCGGACCTCGCTTGTTGACGGGACGGCCTCTGTAGTGGGGGCCCCGCTCGTTGACGGCACGGCCTCTGTAGCGAGGGTCCCGCTCGTTGACGGGACGGCCTCTGTAGCGAGGGTCCCGCTCGTTGACGGGACGGCTTCTGTAGTGGGGGCCCCGCTCGTTGACGGCACGGCCTCTGTAGCGAGGGTCCCGCTCGTTGACCGGACGGCTTCTGTAGTGGGGGCCCCGCTCGTTGACGGGACGGCCTCCTGCTCTTCGAGTTCCTTCGGGATCACCAGGTTGGCGTAGACCACCGAAGCACGTGATGCACCCATTACCAGGTACTCCTGACGGCGCCAGCGAACAGGTTAACCGACTGGTGGCGCATTTTGGCGTCAATCTACGTCCCAGTCACCAGGTGTCGTTTACAGACGAGGCGCACGCGTCCGGTAGCATACATGGGCGGCGTGAAAAAGATGTTTGGGCCGCGACTGGTTCGCCAACGTCGACAAAGGCGTAACGTTTACGCCTCGGAACGGGGGAAGCTGTTCTGGAACGGCTGGGCTCACCTGAACTGCCTGCAGCGACCAGCCCAAGCACGAGATTAAGGGCCATTACGTTTGCACCCATCAGATCCACGTTAATCCTCTTCCGGCGACGGGGAGGTGGTTGCCACCTCCTAGTCAGTTGTTTTATGATGTCGTATAAGTGTCGGGGCTAGGATGCTGTTTTTTTTTGTATTCGAGGCTTCATTCATTGCGCATATTTTGAGCAAAAATTTTGCTGACGTCAGTTCAGGCCATGGCGTCATTCTTGATGGTCTGCACATCAGTTTTGCACAAAACCCGCAGCATTTCCGTGGTAACCCGGTGCTGCTGGCACAATGATGTTTCCTTCGGCTGAACAACTAACACCACATGACACAACGTAGCGTGCTCTCAAATAGTCACATCTGAAGATAAGGCCAGGTCGGCGAATTTGACTGACGTTATTTGACCACGACATTATTCCTCTTTTTTGTGGGCTTATTCCAAAGTTTATGGAAGTACATGGATTTGTAAGCACAGTTCCAGACGTCAACGCATCGCGCTGTATGGACGGATTAGTTCAGTTGGTGCCACGTAGTCTTGGACCGAGAGGTCCTAGGTTCGATTTTCGAATCATGCTGAACTCGATGAACTGAATAAGCAAGAATGGTACAAAAGGGATGCCGAATTCGAAATCAGGGCCCGAAGTACCCTATACTTAACCCGTGATCAATCACAGTCACCGGAGATCAACCGAGGCCACTCGAAATATTTTTATCTCGGGTCGCCACTAGGGTATTTCTGAGCGCTGATTTCGAATCTGGCATACATTCTGCGCCATCCTGACTTATCCTGGTTCATTTCACGACAGACAAAGGGCCCTAAATTCCACACTGCTCCAGCCGGTCACGGGTCTGACCTCACCGGACCCATTTTACTGACCGGCGGATGTAATTATGAAGGGCATCACTAGAGTTGCAACTATCCAAGGAGTCCTACGCTTCTCATCCAGTGCCTAACTGTGAAGCTGTGGCCTGTGGTCTCTGTGGCCTTTCAAAAAAGGCGTTTTGCCATTTTCGTTAATTTCGATTCTCTGAACTCACCTGGGGGGCCATCGGTCAAACCAAAATCTTAAAACTGGGCACCACTGGCTTGCTCTCATGGCGGGCAATACGCTCGTTTTTGTTTAGCGGCTGTAGCTCAATCAGGAGCGAAACGGCAAAGGGGGGGGGCACCACGCAGCTACCCAGTCACTTGAGACGTTAATAAAAAACCTACGCCCGGCAAAGGTTAGCTCACTACATTGGGATCCGAGTCCTAGCAATCACCAGCGATGCAGGAACTCAGAATCCCCATCGTATCTTACCTCCCTTACCTTATATGTACATAACAGCGCGCTTGGACCGACCGTGTAACGTTCCGTGTACCATGTTCATATTCACGAAAGCGTGCATCCCCTACCCATCCACACAATGCTGGCATCCCAGTCGCGTAGAGCTGACTTCCACTTCCAGGTCTCTGCCCTGCCGCCCCCTGAAAGAGCCCACCACCAGTGGCGTCCCACAGGGGGGGGGGTGTACCTCGGCGGCCGTGCCGGCGGTCTGAGACGGGACGCAGACGGCGGGGCGGGGCGGGGCGTCGGCTGGCGGCCTACCTGCGGAGACAGCGTCCTCAGTATGTCGCCCAGCTGGTCGGCCAGCTGGCAGAACCGCGGCCGGCTGTCTGGCACCAGCCGCCAGCAGTTCAGCATCATGGTGTACCTGCCAATGACGTCACACCACATCACCGCTCATATCGCCCCGAGTCAGGCCACACCACCTCACACCACATCACATTATCACATTACATCACGTCAAGTCACATCATATCACTTCGCACGACACCGACCCGCTCGCACCACATCACGTCACATCATCCTGCTCACATCACATCACCGCGCTCACATCACATCACATCACTCTGACGGCATCACGCGGGCCCCGGCACACCGACCCACCGACGGGGTACCGTCCACAACGTCGCCGACCGCACGGAACGCCGGACGAGCCGGACCTGGAGCGCCCGACCGGCGACCCACCTGCTGAGCAGGTATTTACCTGCTCCGAGACCACTCACAGAAGGAGGAACCGGTCCGAGTGGCCTGCCGCGGGGCCACTCACACGCTCCTCAGACAGAGCGGCAAGGGGTACTCACACGCTCCTCAGACAGCGGGGCAGGGTGTACTTACACGCTCCTCAGACAGAACGGCAGGGGGTACTCACACTTTTCTGGGACAGCGGGGCGGGCGGTCCATGTGGCGCCCCAGCTTCAGTGAGCTGATCAGCACCTTCGGGTCGCTGATGTCAGGGTACGGTGAGCCTCCCAGACTCATGATCTCCCACAGCAGGATCCCGAACGACCACCTGCCGCAGGCACATCACGTCACGCACCGTGACGTCCCAGCGGCAACAGGACGGGAATGGGCAGGCTTAGAGACACGAGGTCCGCCCCTTTCTTCCTGTTTAGAGACGATCTATTTCAAGCCAGTGGTGAACTCGAACTCACCGACCGTTAAGTACTTATGCCATTCGGTGTCTATCAGGCCTAATGCTTGCCAGTATCGCCGCCGTGCGCCTCCGTTTACGAGGTCGTTGCTGCTTTTCACCCTCACCAGACTAGTGGTCGATGACTCTCCGATGAGATTTGAAAATAACAGGGGACGGTTTCACCCGTGACATTAAGCCAGTGTAACTTCGCAAACTTTCCGAATTCCTATGCAAAAAAAAAAATGGAAACAATATCATTAACACACTGGGTTATAACCGAGCCCCGAAATGCCGTTAAATCAATTCTGAATAGTGCACGTGGTTGCGTTACCAATGATGCCAATGGTAGCTACTCTGATTTGTCTGAAATAACAAAATCAATGCCATTGTTTCATACGAAGAAAAACAACCGTTATTATGCCCAGGGAGACAGAACTCTTTTCCCATAAACTGACACCTCAATGTATGAATTGGAAATACCTCATTACACCCATGCCAAAACTGTTTTTGTTTTGTCGCTCTATCTTCACATGGGCGATAAATAGTCTGGGACCATATCGGATTTGCGTATACAAAAATCGTTACCTCCCACAAAGTGAAATGTTACATGGCGTCAGGGCTGCAAACACGATATCTCAGCACGTGCACAGGACATGCTAGGGATGAGCACGAGTTACGGCAGGAAAGACTTCTTCTGTCTGCAGGTTCGCAAATTCAGAATACGGCAGTCGTACTGCCTGCCCTTTCCTAAACCGAGGTTCAGAAACACAGCGCTGCGCACACCACAGGATCACAGTGATCGTTAGTCTGAAGTGGCTGCACTAGCTTCGGACGTGTAACAGGGTCAAACAGTGCCCTGTTAAGACACTGGGGAGAACGACTGCCAGAGACGTTTTCGCATTATGGGACAACAACTACAGAGCACTATAAAAGTTCTAACGCTAAAATTCTCTCTCGCACTTTAGCTTTATCACAAGCCTGCACTAACAGCATTTCGACACCCCTCAAAGCGGCGCATCCTTTCAACAGGAAGCAGCTGGGACGTCTTCACTGACTGAGAACAACCACACCGATTTAAACCGGCATTATTCGTTTCTACGCTGCACAAGATGCTGTACCCCAAAGGCATAACCACACTCCAACATCCAGCCGGGTCCGGACGCCTCAGAACGGCACCGTCTGCACCGTCGGCACCGGCACCGTCTGCCGCCGCTCACACGTCCGAATGGGTGGTGTACAGCTGGTCAGTCAGCGACTCGGGAGCCAGCCACTTGACCGGCAGGGGGTCGTCGCCGGTTCGCCGGAAGTACAGCTTCTGGCTCACGTCCCGCGCCAGGCCAAAGTCGGCGATCTTCACTGTGTGGTTCTCACCCACGAGAACGTTGCGGGCCGCCAGGTCACGGTGGATGTACTGTTGGAGGGAGGTCAGGTCACGGTGGGTGTAATGTTGGAGGGAGGTCAGGTCACGGTGGGTGTAATGTTGGAGCGGGGGTCAGGTCACGGTGGATGTACTGTTGGAGGGAGGTCAGGTCACGGTGGATGTACTGTTGGAGGGAGGTCAGGTCACGGTGGGTGTAATGTTGGAGAGAGGTCAGGTCACGGTGGGTGTAATGTTGGAGCGGGGGTCAGGTCACGGTGGATGTACTGTTGGAGGGAGGTCAGGTCACGGTGGATGTACTGTTGGAGGGAGGTCAGGTCACGGTGGGTGTAATGTTGGAGCGGGGGTCAGGTCACGGTGGATGTACTGTTGGAGGGAGGTCAGGTCACGGTGGGTGTACTGTTGGAGGGAGGTCAGGTCACGGTGGGTGTAATGTTGGAGCGGGGGTCAGGTCACGGTGGATGTACTGTTGGAGGGAGGTCAGGTCACGGTGGGTGTACTGTTGGAGGGAGGTCATGTCACGTTGGACGTGCTACTGGAGGGGGGGTAAGGTCACGGTGGATGTACTGTTGGAGGGAGGTCATGCAACGGTGGATGTACTGTTGGAGGGAGGTCAGGTCACGGTGGATGTACTGTTGGAGGGAGGTCAGGTCACGGTGGATGTACTGTTGGAGGGAGGTCAGGTCACGGTGGGTGTAATGTTGGAGCGGGGGTCAGGTCACGGTGGATGTACTGTTGGAGGGGTCAGGTCACGGTGGATGTACTGTTGGAGGGAGGTCAGGTCACGGTGGGTGTACTGTTGGAGGGAGGTCATGTCACGTTGGACGTGCTACTGGAGGGGGGAGGTCAGGTCACGGTGGATGTACTGTTGGAGGGAGGTCATGCAACGGTGGATGTACTGTTGGAGGGAGGTCAGGTCACGGTGGACGTGCTACTGGAGGGGGGTCAGGTCACGGTGGATGTACTGTTGGAGGGAGGTCAAGTCACGTTGGACGTACTACTGGAGGGGGGTCAGGTCACGATGCACACACTGTTGTTGGAGAGGTCAGGTCACGGTGGATGTACTGCTGGAGGGAGGTCAGGTCACGGTGGGTGTACTGTTGGAGGAGTCAGGTCACGGTGGATGTACTGTTGGAGGGAGGTCAGGTCACGTTGGACGTGCTACTGGGGGGGGGGCCAGGTCACTCTGCACACGCTATCGTTGGGGAGGCCGGGTCATGGTGGACGAACTGGGAAACGGAGTTTTTAGCTTCAACAAAGACGAGTGCAGCAGGGGTTCTTGGAAGACACATTTCACCATTTTTCGTTGAAGGCTGCACCCACAATGCGCTCTCTTTGACGTTGGACGAATGAGATGCAAAACGCTTTCTTATTTCATGCTTTTTCACGTGCTATCTTTTATAACCAGTGGTAAATCCAGGGTACCACAAAGGCGCTAATTCGCCACATCAGGAACGGGTACAATAATAGTGTACGCCCTGCCCATTGGCGGCGGTGCGCCCTGATTTAAGGTGCGGTGATTTCGAGTGTATTTCTTCACAGTCAACGCTGGAGGGTTCACGTCATATTTGTGCGTGCGTGTGTGTGTGTTGAAAGTAGTAGAAGACAAACGAGGCTAACAGAAGAAGTAGGAGACAACAGAAGAAGACAAAAGAAGAACGAAGACCGTATATACCAAGTGGTCTCAATGGCATTCACTTTTGACAATCTTCCGGCGATAACATCCAACGAAAACGCGACCAGTAAATATGCCCGAGAATAACCGGTGGTGGTTTCTGACAGAACTGACGTATTTATCATTCAGAATATGAAATTAGGTTCCAACAATTCACTTGAGCTATCCTGCAGCCAAATCACTGGCTACGTTCTAACACATCAAGGGACGGAATGAGCCCCGTGAGATTCTGACAGAGAATACAGGGCCGAAACAGTGTCACTCAACTCCTGCCGACGTCTAAACCAAACGGTGAAAAAATGACCACAAAGCAACACGGCTTTGCACAATCAAATGCTCAAAGCACGGCACACAGCTGGACGACCACGCCAACCACCACAATGGCAGTCAGCCTTCTCCGTGCCTTACCTTCTTGCTGGCCAGGTACTCCATACCGCGCGCCACCTCGAACCCAAACCGGACGAGGTCGCGCTTGCTTGGAGGGGCCAGGTGGGCCGGCCGCTCCTCTACTCCTGCGTCCCGCCGCTCCTGCAGGTAGGCGCGCAGGTTGCCTGCAACAGGCCGCAGGAGTCGGTCACGGCGCCGGGCCGGGAGCCCAAGGTCCGCCGTTCGAAACCCACCGCGCCCTGTGGCCGCCATCAACTCCGGCCGGCAGCGGTGAAATGTCAGAACGCTGAGACTGGCGTTCTAACCCACCTACGACGGGTGGAGGACTCCGAACGCTCCCTGGCATATTTCTTAACTATCTCCCTAACGAATGCACGCGGTGTCTTGAAACTTCCCGTACCTTTTGACATGAATTGCGTACATGCTGCCAAGATTTGTAAACGAGGTCATCTTAGGTCACGTCTAAATTTCGTCCCAAAGGCCGCCGTGTTTTCCGATTCGACGTCCAATTTTACTTTGGTTCTTCATTGTGGGCGCATTTAAAATGCAGCGTACTGGACGACCCTAAAGCCCCTATCACACACACGCACACCTACATTTTATGATGACTGTGGTCTGCACTGCATACCAGGGTTACCTGGGAGTTCAATATGAATCACCTCTGACTAAATGCTAGATCATCCTTGGTCTCTAGGTATTTTCCACTTTCCAGGTGCTATGGCTATACATGTAAGATTTGGAAATGAACACCCTGGTTCCTGGACGCACCCAAATACACGAATCACTCTTCTGTGCGACAACGCAGGCTCTCGCAACAACGCAACAACCACTTCGCAGTTTGACTCTCGGAAAGCATTATTTTTTTTTAGAATCTCCGGGTCAAATGAGCTCGGAAACACTAACTGCACGGCTCACTGGCACTGACCTTAAATTTGATGAAGCCAGTGACCTTGACCTTGATGATTTTGTGTCCGGTGGCACCAAAAATATCAGGTAAAGTTGTCTGAGACATACTGTCACGTACGCGTCGGCCCCAGAGGAAAAACGGGACACTTTTTTGGGGGAGGGCAAGGATTGCCCTGACCTTTGACGCCATGAGCGACTCAAAGGTAAAAAAATACATGTGTATGTATATATATATATATATATATATATATATATATATATACATACATATGAGATTCAAGACCACACGGTTCAGCGCTATCGATTGCCGTTTGAATCAGCCAAATCGGTCAATTGATTCTCGAGCTTTGCGACGGGGGACGCCCCCCCCCCCTCCAGCAGTGGAAGGTGAGGAAAGGCCCCAGTCAATGCCGGGTTAACCAGGCACGGACTGGAGTATTTCGCCACCTGCCAGTTACTGGCGGAAGGCGTATTAATGCCCACTCTGCCCATCTCCAGAACCAATTGTCCCATTTCGACGACTCCACTGGGACTTGAAGACTCCTCGCCCTGGGTCCCACGTAACCGTGCAATGCTCATCAAGTGCACTGATGACATCAAAGGTCAAGTCAAAGCCCCACGTTTCACGCATATTTGCCGATCCCTTCAGCACGACATTATACGAATAATCACACAACTGTTACGCAGCATCAAATGAGCTAAATTTGCACGGCAAACCGCCTTTCCCCTAAGGATGGCCCAAGGCTGAACTAGTCCATGAGGGCACACTAGCCAGCGATTTGATCTTTTACGCAACACTCAGACAGGATTTCACGACAAACTCAAAAATATCATTCGATTCTCCTTATCAGCAACAGAATGGCCGCTAGAGCTAGATTCGTCTAAGAAAAGAGGCTAAATCGATATTACGCAAAGGGTGGTGACCAATGTTGATCAACGGGATCATTTATGACGTTTCAAATAACACTGGGTCTTTTCATCAGTCATGAAGAGCTTCTTGCAATCCAAGGCAGACGACGAAGAATGGAATCGCATCAGTCTGTGATTAAATCGCGCCCGTGATGATGATAAAATCGCGCTTATGATGCAGCCTACAGTACAGGACCTGACCTATGGCGATCTGGTGACTAATTTTGTCAAGAGCTACATAGTTACGTTGTTCAGGTATACGCCCAGAAAATTTGGGGCTACTGTCCTTTGTTGTTCGGGGATTATTTCCGAAGACCAATGGAGAACACGAAAAACCCCAACTGACTCGCAGGTTAATATACGGGAAAATTAATGGTGCCATCACACACCCTTTTTTCCTACCTACCAATATCCCAAACAAGTCATGTATAAAGCACACAGGAAACACTAAATTATGCGATCCGACGCAATGCACTGGCGTAATACTATCCAGGGACCGTTAAACGACCCAAAAATGCTACCGTAACAAAACTACTGTTGCTCTCGAACAAACTACGACGGGATTGAAAAGCTTCCAACCTCTGGCTAAATACTAAGGTGATCATTACAGGGAGTCACGCCCACCACAACACTGCAAAAAGGCGAACAGTGCACCCAAAACGGCGTAAGTCTCCAACAACTGGACACACTGCAGGCATGCAGCAGGGCGGCGAGCACTTTGGCGGCGTCTGTCGTCTGAAGACAACGCGAGGCCAAATGGACCAATCAAAACGCATCAGTGGGGCCCCAGGACAACACGTGACCAAACGGCCCAATCTAAACGCATCTGAGGGGCCGCAGGACACCATTGCATCACCAAAGCCACACGGCGGTACGGGACAGGAGCGCCACTGACCGTGGGGGGCGTACTCCATGATCAGGAGAGGCGGTCCGTCGCGCGTGCACGTGCCGATGAGGGAGATGATGTTGGCATGTCGTCCGATCGCCTTCATCATCTCCATCTCAGAGACCAGGTCCTTCACGTCGGACTCCTTGTGGTCCTCTGTCGGAAAACGGTCGAAAACAAAGAGGAATTGGAACGTTTCGCAAACTCAAAGGCGGCAGTCGTTAAAACAAGGCCAACCAAGGAAGGTGACGTCATTGCGACGAAGGAAGAGCTGCCTCCAGTTCGGAGGCTACCCGACTGCTTCGGAAGGAAACGTCACACAAAGACAGCAACAGTCGGAACAGAAGCCACCAGAACAACTAGTAAAGTCACATCCCCGGATCTGCTTCGTCAACAACTGTTCAGAACGGCAGCCGCAAACACAGACCTGAACAGGCTGACTTGACTGCCGAATTTCCGTTAACTTGTGTACATTTCCGTTAACCAGGCGATGGGTACAACGTGTGCATGCCTTGCTCGCTACCACATAAATTTTGTAATTCGCCACTCATCAAACGCAGCCAACTAACGCATGAGTTTTCGTGTCCCACGGCAACAGGCAGCTGAGCCTGCTTCGGGTCTGACTCCATCTCGTGCCACCTAGCAGCTCAAAGGTCTTCCGGTACAAGCATCGATCCCCCTCTAACCGGCCCCCTGCTGACACCCACATGACGTCACGGACGACCCTAACCTCTGTGGCAGACACTGACACATCGACACAGAGAAAGGAGAAGACTAAGAGGGCTCACAGCTACCGGAAGAGACACGAAAACTCAAGGACATAAAGAGAGGCTAAAGGAGTCTGTCACGTGACGTCACTGGCATCACGTGACGTCACGCCACGCGGTGGCCACCTTTGAGCGCCTTGACGGCGACCACTTGAGCGGTGCCGTCGCGTCGGGTGAGCTTGGCGCGCTGCACGTGGCCGAAGAAGCCCTCGCCGACTCTCTCCGCCAGCTCGAGCTGAGAGCGAGCCACCTCCCAGGCGGGATCGAGAGGCACGAGAGGGCTCGGAGGGGAAGCGGCGGCGGCGGCGGCGGTCTCCGCCCTGGGACACAGCGGGACGTCAGGATAAGGACGGACATCTCTGGACACGGCCACATGTCAGGACAGGGGCCGACACACGGACAGACACCTCTGGACACGGCCAGATGTCAGGACAGGGGCCGACACACGGACGGACACCTCTGGACACGGCCAGATGTCAGGACAAGCACCGACACACGGACGGACACCTCTGGACACGGCCAGATGTCAGGACAGGCACCGACACACGGACGGACGCCTCTGGACACGGCCAGATGTCAGGACAGGGACCACGACACGGACGGACACCTCTAGTTGCAGCCAGATGTCAGGACAGGGACCAACACAAGGACGGACATCTCTACACACAGCCAGATGTCCGGACAGGCACCGACAAACGGACACCTCTGGACACAGCCAGATGTCAGGGCACGGAGAGGCACATAGACGGACAACTCTGGACACAGCCAGATGTCAGGGCAGGGACAGGCACATAGACAGACAACTCTGGACACAGCCAGATGTCAGGACAGGCACCGACACACGGACGGACACCTCTGGACACGGCCAGATGTCAGGACTGGCACCGACACACGGACGGACACCTCCGGACACGGCCAGATGTCAGGACAGGCACCGACACACGGACGGACACCTCTGGACACGGCCAGATGTCAGGACTGGCACCGACACACGGACGGACACCTCTGGACACACATCGACACAGCGCTCCCCAAATTCATTTTTTTTAGGAGTTTCGTAGTTTACATAATTAATTATACTCATCCCACAAACTTAACACGGATTTCTGCATTAAGTTTCAATACCGAAATATTATGGCTGTGGCACCGCACGAAAGTAGCTGTACTTGTCAAACTTTCAAAACTGCGAGCAGTCGTGTCCAAAACATTACCCGACGGATACAAACGTCAAGCATAGCTAACAGCCGACAAGTTTCCCAACGCAATGGCATTACCAGCTGCTATAACTTCGCTAAGCAAACATGCTGAGTTACACCAAGTAGAAGCACCAAACAGTTGGACAAAACACCACCACCCCCGAACAGGAGACCGGCTCTGAGTGGCCGCCTTTCCAACTGCCCGCCCCGCGACCAAGTCGCAGTCCAGTCTGGACAAATAGCCAACAGACTCCCGTCTCTCGCTATCATGGGCGCGATCTTTTCACCGTCCACAACAGCACCACCTCACCCCTCCCGTAACCCCCGTCGGCGCCCAGACAGCCCCAGGTGGGGTCATGCAGACCACACGGGCCCCAACAGCCAGGCGGAAGCTTACCCGCACGACCCGACGTCAGCCAAAGGCATCGTCCCCGCTTCCGGATGGCTCTATGATCACTCGCTTCATGAGCCAGCTTATGCGCCGACCATCGTCAATATGGCACCGCCACAGAGCCGCCGACAGCAGGAGGCAGAGCAGGAGGCCAGCCAGCAGCAGCCATCTCAACCAGTGGACCCAGTCAGAGACGACGGCTGGTTCTGCCAACAGCAGAGAACGTCACAACAGAACACACACACACACACGCACGCACGCACGCACGCACGCACACACGCACACATACACACACGCACACACACGCACACCTGTAACCTCACAGACATGGAGGGGTCCTACCAAAACAGAAGAACGTCACAGACTACACACCTGTAACCGCACAAACACGGACGGGCCCTCGGAACACAGAACGTCACATCACACACATATCTGTGACAGCAGAGACGCTGGCGGGCTACACAAACAGAGCGTCTCACAAGCAGAGTGTCTCAGAACGTGAGAGCAGATTAACCGGTGACGCGACAGACGCACAGACTCCGGAACTCAGCTGGCCGAATCCACGTCACAACTTCTCACCGCACCACTGCACTGGAGCCACGATTACACCGGCCTGCTGCCTGGAAATATCTTCTCATGTTCATGTCAGGTGAAAATGTGTAGTGAAGTCAAATATGGTCTTCACGGGCCTCCGAGCCTTCGGCATAATTATGACAAACATTTGTCTTTAACGCCCAGAAAAAGATGAGTTTACAAAAACAAAAACATGGACACATCAACACTAGAATCAACGTATCGTTATAGATCGTCTTCCGAGGTGACATAGGCCTCTGGAAGACGGTTTATGGCTGAAACGTTGAGTTTAACGTTAATACTTTTCGTAAAATCCGTTTGCCGGCCGTCACAGAGCCACGGGGAACACAGTGCAGAAGACAGACATCTAGTGATTAGGAAGACTTACGTTCGAGTGCAGTTATCGCAGCCATAGTGGGGGAGTTCCACACCGTCAAGCGGTTCCAGGTGACGGTCACATCCCAAGAGGTGCGCGCCACGCACACATAGAAGCCGGAGTCGGCCAGGGTCACGTCTTTGATGACCAGACGGGTCGGTTCGGGGGTGTTGAGCCGACTGCCGTCGTCCTGCGGTCACCGGCGAGTCACACCTGGAGTCCCGGACTGACAGAGCATAGCTTGTCATGGTGCCGACCGCAACACTGCACACGTTGCACTGCACGGCCCTCTCCCTCGCACACGGTGACACCTCATTCGTGGTTACCGAATGGTGACCCATCACACATCATAGCACGGAAACCCGTCCTCCCCTATGGTCAGTGAGGATTACACCCTACCTCACTGGTGGTCATACCACGGCAACCATTCTTCCCCGTAGTCTGTGAGTACTACACAGTGACCCTACCTCTCTGGTGGCCCCACCACGGCCAGCGCTGACCTGGCTGCCGGCTCCGTCCAGCCGTCGGGCCGTCTCCAGCCGGACAGAGCCGTTCTCCGGACGCAGCCAGATGACGCTGCCGGTGACGGCGTCCCGGCCGGTCGGACACCGCAGGGCGACGGTGGCGCCCTCACGCGCGCTGGTGTTCCACGAGCCGGCCGGCGACGCCAGCTGGGACAGCTCTGGAGCACGGCGGAGCCGCCCCGTCAGCGCAGCGGACACTGGACCCCACTGACAGGAGATCAGACCCCACTGAACGCCACTGACAGGAGATCAGACCCCACTGGACCCCAATGATGGGAGATCAGACCACACTGGACGCCACTGTCAGGAGATCAGACTCCCTTGGACGCCACTGACAGGAGATCAGATCCCACTGAACGCCACTGAAAGGAGAACACACCCCACTGGACGACAACGACAGATCAGACCCCACTGGACGACAATGACAGGAGATCACATCCCACTGGACGCCACTGACAGATCAGACCCCACTGGACGACAATGACAGGAGACCAGACCCCACTGGACGACAATGACAGGAGATCACACCCCACTGGACGACACTAACAGGAGATCAGACCCCAATGGACGCCGATGGAACGAGATCACACCCTTCTGGACACCACTGACAGCAGATCAGATCCCACTGGACGTAACTGACAGGAGATTACACCCTACTGGACGTCACTGACAGGAGACCGCACTCCAATGAACGACACTGACAGGAGATCACACTCCGCTGGACGACACTGACAGATCAGACCCCACTGAACACCAATGACAGATCTTGCCAATGGACGTCGGATCTGGCCCCTGACAACGCCTGCTACAGAGAGAGTCACGGTACCAGACCAAAGGGCGCGTTACCACTCGGGTAACGATAACGCCCGACGCCAGGTCCAGAGACGGACCAGGTCATCACCGAACAAACCCGGCACACGGCCGTGACGTCATGCGGACGTGACGTCACGGAACACCGGATGAGCAGAGCAATGACTAACGTCACGTCCTCTAATTCAGCCTCGTGAAGTCGCCATTATGCGAAGTACAACTGCTCTTTTGTTAGCAAAATGCAAATGGCACGCATCCATTATGCGTGCACAGCAGGAAAGGTCAAAATCAAATGACAGGACTACAACATACCATTCTATAACCGGTGACTGATTCCTTGCCGATGAATAACTCCTGCGCCGTTCGGCACAAACACCGAACAATCGACGGCACCTGATCAGCCTCACCTTCCACCACGGTCAGGTGGGCGCGGGCGAAGTCAAAGCCGAGGCCGTTGTACATGACGCACGTGTAGAAGCCGGTGTCGGCAGAGCTGACGTTCAGCACCGTCAGCCGCTGCTCCTT
Source organism: Capitulum mitella (assembly GCA_030062745.1). Classification (NCBI taxonomy): domain Eukaryota; kingdom Metazoa; phylum Arthropoda; class Thecostraca; order Pollicipedomorpha; family Pollicipedidae; genus Capitulum; species Capitulum mitella. Next base: position 2,891,492 of record CP099854.1, on the reverse strand, counting down.
GTCGTCGAAAATGTAGCCCTCCTGGTGGACATATGGCGTCAGGGCGACAGCACAGCTTCACGCCATGTCATGTCGCGTGATGTCACGTGACCTGGGCTCTCCAACATTTTGTCGCCTTGTCTCTCGCCAAGTCATTCTTTATACGAGCTCAGCGTTGTCGCTAGTGCCCTCGACCGTCATGTGCTCGAAAATGACTCTCATTTCAACATCACAAAAGGCGACACAACAAAGGTGACGTCACAAACACAGGACGGAGTTATGGCCCTCCTTCATAGCGACATACGGTATCGCTGGCTACTGGATCCCTGATTGGATACTGGCCAGATCACGTTTCAGGAGTCACCCCTGATGGCGCCACGTCAGGTGCTGAGGCCCGTCCCTAGCGTTAGCGTTTACATTAGGAAAAGCAGTTATGCGGCGTCCGGCGTTACTTCATTTTGCGACCGGCAACACCTGAAACGACTGCTATACGAAGTCACGAGGGCGCCACGAGGGAAACAATACCTGTTGGCAGCACAACACCGGCACGGACCACATCAAACATCATGCATCGCGTTGCATACGCCTCCACTGACGTAATGCCACACTGCCACTCACTACAGCACTAACAGTGGCGAAGTAGATCCAAAGCTTCCCAAACTTTGTAGAAAACAGCAGACGGCGCGCGCAAGACCCTTCACTGATTGACCTCACGCCTTGCGAGTCTGTCAATTAGAACTGCTACATTTGTCGCGGCAGCTCGCTGGGTGCGGGCGTCCCGCGCTCCAGCGCCACCTGCCACCATCACTGTCACCCGGCTAAACTGGCCGACGCTGGCCGGTTAACAACGGCACGCTTGGTAGCACACACACGCCCGCAGCCACGCACACAAACCTCGCCTTTCGGGCCAACCGCCGGCCCAGGTCCCCCGCGGCCGCCCGGGGTGTTTCCCCAGACACGGAGGAGGGGGGGGGGAGGGCTCCCCTGGCCGGCCAGCCGTCGGTCGGTCTCACCTGGCCCCGTCCGATGGCGTCCTGTTCTCGGCGTCCTACATCTTCGATGTCGGCCACGTCGAACGCCAGCTCGCCGGAGAACACCCAGAAGATGACCATCTCCCAGTCCCAGCTGCCGGCGCACTGGAACGTGACGCTGGCGCCCGGCAGCGTCGTCACGTTGCGCGGCCCCGGCGTGATGATCTTGGGCAGCATCTGCAGGCCGTCGTCTGCAGCGGTCCGACCTGGTCAGCGGGGAGGAGCGGCCACGGTGGCGGCCTCTGCAGCGTCACGCGCCAGTACCCGACACCACGTGCCAAGCCAATGGCCGGCTCTGACGTTGGCCTTTGCCTCAAGGTAAGCAGCTTTCATGAGCGAAACAGAACAGAAACGACAAGGCAGCGCACCGACAACACGTCGACGATGATCGCAGTTCAAACTACGCAGACGCATCAGAATACAACACTTGAAGCGGACCCACGACGGCGCGAACTAACATCAATGCTGGGCCTGAACAGCCACACAGGATCCAGCGCCCGCAGCGCTCGCTGACGCAACACACCGCCGTCCAACGCCAGATCGCACCCCATCTGCAACCTTCAGCCGTGAAACCGGGTCCCGGTGAGGCCCACAGGCGCGGCCGGGGCGGCGTGGACTGCAAGGCGCACTCACAGTTCACCTCCAGGAAGACGCTGTGCTGCACGCTGCCCAGTCCGTTGTCGGCCACGCACGTGAAGTTGCCCTGGTCGAAGCGCGCCACGCGGCCGATCCACAGCCGGCCGCGGCCGACTTTCACCTTGTCGGCCAGGTGGGGCACCTCCTCCACCGGCCGACCATCAAACAGCCAGCTTAAGAAAAAAAATGGAAAACACCGAAATTTGAAGGTTTCCTGATACGGGAACTTTAAAGCCATGACGTGAACTTGTTACTGACGTGAACAATTGTTACAGACCCTCTGTGCGCTGTTGCAGCCATTGACGCGCCATGGTGGAGGTGTGCGGAGCTACACCATTCTCTTAGAGCCAAGAGTCTTGGCCGCTAGATCCATACTTATGTGCATAACGCTTCCATAAGACCTTCAGGGCCTAGATGTAGCGTTCCTTGGTGATTGTTGCCGTCGTGCCATCGGGCTGTTCGAACCAGACCGGACCAATGATCCCTCTAGTAATGAGAGGGCACCAGGCCGTGACCTTGCTGCTGTGCAGCGGCTTCTCCAGGACGACATCGGGACCAGTTGCGACTCAGATCCTGTAGCTTTGGGTGTTAAACTTCTCATCCAGGTGGAAAAACGCCCCATCGCTGAACCAGATGTTCTCAGGAAGTAGGGATTGGCTTCCACCCCGCTCTTGAGGCACTTGGCTTACGTCACCCACTGTTCAAAATCGCTCGGTGTCAGCTTCTGGCGCATTGTCACGTTGCAGGGCGTCAGTTCGAGATCTGCAACCTCCTGATGAGGATCTTTCTTACGGAGGTGCGGCTGATGTAAGCCTCCTGGACCATGCGCTTGGCGTGGAGTATGCTTGAAGACGGTCTCCACCTTTTGAACATTTTCCTGGCATCTGGCGGATGGTTTCGACCACTTCTCCCCTTATTTAGATTAAGAATTGTTCCCACATGCAGAAACTGATCGGTTAATGTCAGAATGGCCTTTCGGTATGGTGTTGATTTGGCCTCGAAAACACATGAACAAAAAAATGCCCCTTTTGATTGAGGATGATGGATTTCGTCTTCTAGTACAATTGTACGACTTAACCCTATTCCCGGCAGGGGGGGCTGAATCCGCCCCACTCGGGTTTTTTGCTTGCCAATTCCAGGCTTTTTAACGCAGCTTCACGAAACTTGGTCACTTTTCCTAGCTATTTTTCCTACGTGCCGTGACAGAATTTCACAATTCTACTTTGCTCAGGAACGAAGCCAGGCAACGTTTTTGGGAGGCACCTCAGGTCATTTTTGGCCATGTTGAGGGTAAAAGAAAAATGTCTGCCAAAAACAGAGTATTTAAGATAGAACTTAAAACCTTATATGGATGTATAGCTAAATAGTTGGGCAATGTGCACACAAAATTTTCTTTATCTGAGGTCACTTTACAAGGTAAGGTCACGGTCAAAAGTTAAAATGTTTTTTTGCAATAATTTCGGCACCGTTTTTTCAAATGCCAAACCCGGAATACATATGACGTAGACAGGTGCCCTCTACTTGTGTACCGAGTTTCATCTTGATATCATGTCGGGTCACGGAGCTATGACTTAAAATGTCAGTGCGCGTACCCTATATCGCAGTAGCCATAAAATAAAATTTTTGGAATAGAGTGAATTCAAATGATTGAAAACGTTTACAAATAATATTAAATGCGCACGAGATCATTCCAAGTGACCCCAAGGTCACTGGAGGTTATTTAAGGTCAAAGGTAACAAGTTGATCTGAAGAACGTGTGACCACGGCAGTTCCCCCTTTTTCATGTCCCTGGCACCGCCTATGCTAACATTATACAAACATTGTAATGCGATTTTTACTTCTTTAGCATAGCATGACTAGCAGAAGCCAAAAAAGTATCTTTACCTTTTTTGTTAATTCAGTTATTAGAAAAATAATCCTCCTATTTTTAAAACCCTGTGAACGCCCATGAATTTTCTCAAAATTTCAGATTTGTGGACCCATAGTAAAAACCCTATCCATAATCTCTCGATTCATGCCAGTTGCATTGAAATCGGTTCATAAACAACGGAGTTATAAGAAGTTCAAAAGTACCCCTCATTTTGACATTTTTGCCCTCCTGCATCCACAAATTTCGAAATTCTGAAAGTTTCTTTTTATAAAAATGTACTTCACGTGACGTCAAATCGATTGCCGATAAAGACGAGTCGGATTTTCACCCAAATATCGGTAGCCATCCGCATTTATGAGAGCTTAAGACACAGCCTTCCGTGAAGATGATGAAACCATAGTGTTCAGGGCGAAGTGCTCTTTTTTAATGTACGACGATTCAAGTAAAGCTTTGCTTAAGCTGCGAATGATAGTGAAATTATCAATACTTACTGAAGAGTCACAAAGTGCGGAATGCTCTCTAACTGGTGAGGGATCTGGGTGGGAGGGGGGAGACACGTGCGGTCAGACGCACCTAAGTGCTGCAGAATCCTGAGGTGGGGATTACGAAAAGTGGACCCAACGTAAGACGCCCCACACGAGGCGCAACAGAAACGGTAAACCAATGAGGACTGCCAACATTTAGGTGTTCTGTCCTTGATTTGAAATAATGCCCCTGTGGTGAAGGAACTGCCAAAAACAATTTTAGGATCCAGGTAAGGGTACAGGTGGCAAGTACCTCGCAGACATCCGTGTTGATTTGCTCAGGCACTGCTCCGAAATAGGGAAGCGCGAAATATTTCTCCAGTTTTGCAACGGTGCGAGCTCGACAGGCGTATCAGGCATTTTAGGTCCCAGGTCCCTATTGCATGGATAATTAACTGGTTGAACTGGGAGCCATTGCTTTTGAGAAAGACCCTCAGGAAGCTTATTTCTTTCTGGAAAAATTGGGATGTTGAGGTCAGGTGGAAAGCGCAAAAGGTAGCCGACTGATCACATACTTTTTGATGTAAATGAAAACAAAGCTGAAAAACTGATACCAGGACCAGTAAAAGTGGGCTTTCAGTTCACAGAGGTTGACAGTCTGGCGTCGCCGTTATGAATAATAATGCCTAGAAAAGGAAGAGTACCATCCTTCTCCTCCTCTTTCGTAAACCTGACATTGGGATGTTTGGCACTCACAAAAAGGAAGGAAAAGGCCCTCGTGCAATGGTTTTCACAAAAATGCGGACCTTAGTAGGCCGGCCCCCTGCACCGGCCCCCTGGCTGCGCCTCTGCACGAGACGGTAATAAAAATGGCAACAATACAAAGCAGAAAATGCTTGGAGAAGGTAGCCAATGGCTGGCACGTGGTATTGGTCGTGGGATTGGTCGCGAAAAAAGGAGAAAGCAGTCCTCGATATACCGAGGTTAAAAAAGGTATGGAGACAGTTTTTAAGCCACATTTTCTCATGGTGGCACGTGAAAATGTTGGCAAAGGTGGGACCAAGCGGCAGACCCGTACCAACACCAGAATACCTAAATGTTGGCAGTCTTCATTGGTTTGCCGTTTCTGTAGCGCCTCGTGTGGGGCGTCATGCGCTGGATCCACTTTTCGTCATCTCCATCTCAGGATCAGCATTTAGGAAGGTCTGACCTCACGGGTCTCCATCTCTGCCACCCAGATCCCTCACCAATTGGAGATAAGGTTGCACTTTATGACTCTTTATTAAGTATTGATAATTTCACTATCATTCGAAGATCAGGCAAAGCTTTAGATTTACCCATTCTTGAATCGTTTTACATTAAAAAGAGTAACCCGCCCTAAATACTATGGCTTCATTATTGGCACTGAAGGTTAAATATATCTATTTATATATATGGGCATACGAATATTTTTCGTTTCACAAATAGTAAAAATAATGGTTTAAATCCGCTGAAAAATCCACATTTGGAGGAAGGTTAGGTTGTCTCTTATCATTATAGAAATCAACGTCCCTGACCGCTACGAGAAAGCTCCATTTCTATCCATCTATGCAAAATTAATACTGCAAATGCATGAGCATCCCGGCAGTGGTGTATAAGCAACTTCTCCGACGCCTCCGGCCAGCACCGATGCTTTTACGCAGCGCACGCGACCAGGGGTGCAGCCAGGATTCTCTAAATGGGGAATCGGAGCTCAGAGTTAACTCAAATCATACAAAAACCGCCTGCCGGAAAGTCGATATGCAATGGTTTTCACAAAGATGCGGACCTTAGGAGGCCGGGCCCCCTGCCCCGGCCCCCTGGCTGCGCCTCTGCACGAGACGGTAATCAAAATGGCAACAATACAAAGCAGAAAATGCTTGGCGGAGGTAGCCAATGCCTGGCACGCGCAGCGGAAGACGTCGGCCGCTGATTGGCTGGCCGTGAAGCACAGGAACGTGGGATAATTTTCGTTCACACCAAACTGAGGAGTCAGTTGCGTTTTGGCGGTTGGATGGTGCGGTTGGGTTTCGTTCAGCTCTAATGTGCTGTGGTCGGAGTGTCTCAGCATGAACCAGAGAAGGGGTGAGTGTTGCAGTCACCTGTCGCTGGTTGTCGTGCGGTAGCTGTCGCGTTGCGGGGACTTCGTGATCAGAGAGGATTGTCCACATAAGCAAACTTTTTGGAATAGAGGCTGACTGCCCCTGAACAAGGCCGCTGTTGACGTTTCTGTCACGTGTTTTCGGACCAGTAGTCAGAGGCGTAACACACGAACTGGTGAAGAACTGTTACGACGTCGCCTAGCTGTCATATAATATCAGTCTCGGCAGACGTCTATTGTCTTATGTCTACAAGTAACGTGTCGCGGCAGGTAGCAGTGATCGTGGGAGATCGTTTTACTGTATGCGTACTGTAAAAAACAGCACGTAAGTACTGATTTTTGCCCAATGTGTGCTAGAAATCGACTAGTGGGACTAGGAACTAGGGCGAGGCTCGTGCAAGCATATCGCTCTCAAAATCGCTTCCACGAATCCCCACTATGCAACTTTGGCTTACGGTGAACTTGCGAAAGAATCCGTCAAAAACCGTCTTCTCGCTGTTTGGTTCTAGGCATGCTGTCAAAGAGCATGCCTCTCTTTTGAAATGCCCGACTACACATTCACACCATCGAAATGGGTCAAAGTTCTACGTCTCGCTATGGACCAACCGTTCTCATGGGAAAACCACGTGTCTCCGGCCGTGCGGCGGTTTACCTGTATTCTGGTGTTGGTGATGGTGTTAATGGAACCGATGGTTGATGGTGTTCATTGAACCGATTAAGACGTCACTTTACACCCAAAGCTTTCTTGACCATCATCCAAGCTCAGGTTTTTATCCAAATATTGTACTGCTTAACGGTGTGTTGCGACGCCGTGGACAGCCAGCTGGCTCACAGCCAAAAAAATCGCCTTTTCAGCCCGGGTTTTGCCGGGGACGCGGCACGCCGACCGTATTTCTGCTGTCCTCCAGTCGTTGAGTAGCCCAGAGTTACCAGACTCACTGCAAAGCGTGACTGTATTAACTCGCGCACGACCGTCGGTCGGCACGATCACGCCCGACTGGGGGGCAGTTGGTCGTCCCCCTCTAACTCACGAGCGGTTGATCGCACGTTAAAAATAAGCACACCGTTGGAAAGCTTGTGACGAGTAGAGTTCGAAACTGTTCTCATTCTTTAGTTTTAGATGATATGTAAGCAGTTTGCGTCCTACATATTTTTTTCCCATAGCCGACTACATGAGATTGGTAAACGGCCTGAATCCCAGGGGCTGTGACTAATAACGCTTAGGTAAAAGCTAATTTCTCAGAGTTATTCAATATATGCGCCGAAACGTTGAGTTAAAGACAAGGCAATTTTGGCGCCCTGTCGACGTGCGGCGCAGCCCTACGCAGTAAGAAATTAACGAGAACTTATTTTAGCGTTCCTTTATTTTCGCCAAAAAAGCCTATCCATGTAAATTTTATTGATCTTAGTGGTTTTTGTGACGGTTTTTCATGCTTAAATTTTAGAGAAATTAAGTAGTTATCAGTGTACACAACTGGCGGAGCTGTACTCGCGAGAGCCTGTTTGTTTCCAAAATATGGAATTTTTATAACTTTTTGAGGTTCCTGGTATTACTTACGTATGTGTAAGCCAGTTCTGCCATTTTCTACCCATTCTGAATAATTCATCGTTGACTTTGACGGTGTACAACAGTTATTCGTGACCTGACCTCAGGTCAACGGCTGGAAGTCATTGATACTTTGCCTAATGACGGTAACTAAATGTCTGCTTCATTCCACACTAAAAATGTTATAAAATATTCCGTCAATTTCCGAAAAAAAACGACGACATGTGTTGGAAATGGGCTTGACCTTAGGTCAATGACTCAGAAAATTCCGAAAAAATCTGAGACAGCAGATTTGTTGCATTTATTAAGATTACTTATCCCTGGAAGTATTATTGTGATATCTTGTTTTCCGAAAAAGTTACAGGGCGCTAAACTTTTTCGGACATAGGTCCGTTTGACGTGACTTAGCGTCCTTCTTGGGTCCTTACTTGTCCTTCTTAGCGTCCTTACTTGTCCTTCAGCGTTCGCCTTTAGATGGCTTCAGGGTTCGTCTTAGCAGCGAAAGGGTAGCTCACGAGTGACGAGATCTCAGTGGTCTGTCGTGATGTATCAGTGTGGCTGACCTCTGTGGTTCATGTGATGTGATACTCATTGTGATGAATATCACATGACGCGAGCATCCGAAAAACTCTGCTTTGTGCAGACGAGGGTTTCTAAATATCATCAAATCATATGATCATAACTAACCCGCGCCCGACTGGCGGTCGGCACCGATCACACCCGACTGCGGCGGGGACGTTGACCTCCCTCTGTAACCTACGAACCGTTGGTCACACGATAAAAAATAAGCACATCGTTGGAAATCCAGTGACACGTAGAACTTGGAACTGATCTTATTTTTAGTTTTGGATAATATGTAAGTCATTTACGCCCTATATGTTTTCTCAGCCGACTGCATGAAACTAAGAAGTGGCCTGGATCTGAAAGGCTATGATAAATAAAGTGTAGATAAAGGTACCAACGAACAGGTAAGTCAGCAGATGCCGATATACGTCTGATTCGTGTGATTTGTTCAATATATACGATGAAACGTTTAGTTAAAGACATTGCGGTTTTTCCGCTGACTGCGGCCGGGTGCTGTAGGTGAACACGGTGTGAAATAATGGGAACTAATTTCATGGTTTCTTTATTTTTTGCAAGATAAGCCTTTCCATAGCATATTTATTGGTCCTGTTGTTTGTTGTGATGGTTGCTCATGCTTAAATTTTGGGACAATCTAATAGCTGTCAATCTACACAAGTGGCGGAGCTTTATTTCCGAGAGCCTGTTCATTTCCAAAATATGCAATTTTTAAAACTTTTTGATTTTTCTGGTATCTCATACAACCTTGCGAACTAGTTTTGCCATTCTGTACTCATTCTGAGGAATTCATCACTGATTTTCTCGGCGATGCATTTTGGCTCATAACAGTTATTCGTGACCTGACTTCAGGCCAATGGCTGGAAATCATTGATACTTTGCCCATTGACGGTAACTAGATGTCTGCACCACCCTACACTAAAAATGTGACGAGAGATTATGTCATTTAAAAAAAAAACGATAACATATCTTGACAATGGCCTTGATCTTAGGTCAGTGACCCGGAAAATCCCGAAAAATCTGAGACAGCATACTTGTTGCATCCCTCAATATCTCTTATCCCTGAAAGTATTGTTGTGATATCGTGTTTCCCGAAAAAGTTACAGGGCCCTAAACTTTTATGGAGAAAGGTCCGCATGACCTGACCTAGGCCAGACACCTGACCTGACCTGAGGTCAAAACTTTAACATAGGGTATAAAGATGATCAAGCAAAAAGTGTATGAAGTTTTGTGGCTGCGTTCGTTCGTTCTCTCGCAATCTCGGGAAAACCTCATTGGGCGGTCAACCCTCCCTCCCCAGTCGGAGAATGGTTAAGATGGTTCCAATATTCATACATACAGGATGAAGCCTAGCACATATGTAATATAGTTTTTCAACGTTTCGTCCTACATCAGAACATTTTCAAGCATGAAGCGAGACAGTTCATACACGCAAGTAGATGAAAAGCATTGATCAAACACATGCACAAATCATTCGTGTTTTTGGCCTGCGAGAGCCTAAATTCGTCGTCCAGGCGGAGAACCTTCAAAAAGGTGCAGGGTACCGCAGGTATTGACTGTTCATGGTCGGATCCAAGTCTCATATATAGACAGCTTCCAGTATTTGGAGTCGTCGTCTGTTGATGTCAGCTGCGATGACTCTTAGATTATTGATCATGTCTGGCCTAGTTAGTTTCTCGTGGTGGGACCGCTCGGTGTGCGTCAGCGGGCCACCGTTCGGCAGGTGCATGGTCACTCGTCTGCTGAGGGGTGTCATGGGGTGTCCAGTGTTTGCAAGGAATGCGCAATGTCCTTTTTGACATTTGTAGAAGTTGATAACGTTGGACGGTTTCAGTACAACAGGATCTTTGGACGTGTTGTTTCTCAGGGTGATGGAGGATGTCGTAGGGTTTTGTAGTAAATGATGAGTTTGAGTCTATCTAGTGGGCTTTTGGTCTTGACGTTTCGGATAACGATGTCTTGGAGCACCTTCTCGTCCACCTTGTGACTGGAAGACGTGGTATTCTTGTAGAAGAGCTTGTGGGTAGTTGTAGTATGATTCTTGGGTGCTGCACAATGGTTGTGATGCTCAGACACGGCCTTGCTGATGACGTTATCGATGAGTGGTATTGGGTTGTTGCTGACAAGTATCTGCTTGACTCTAAGGAGCTCTTGATGCAGGAGAGGAGCAATGCTTTAGAGTGCGGTGGACGCAGGCTCTGATCACGTTCGTCCTATAGCGGCTGGAGCACTCGCTGTCGCCGTTCAGACGAAACCTGCCGCCCAGCGTCGGTAGGTTTTCGGTGTATGCTGGTGACAAAGCACCTGTCTGAGCGTCAGTAGGCACGTCTAGGAAGGTGATTTTATTCGCTAAACTTCCTTTTGTGGTGAAGCTTTGGCCGGAATTTTGTTGTAGTTCAGTTCTCAACAAGTTTAAGTTGTCCAGATCCTTGATATCTGCGAGGATGTCATCTATATACCTGCAGTACGGGATGGGGTTTTACTGCTTCATCTTGCAGAACTCTTTCTTCCACTGAGGTCATAAACACTTGAGCAAAAAGCACGACGAGGGGGAACCCATGGCAACACCATCAACCTGATAATACATCTTGCCTTGCGGGCACCTGAAGGGTGCTTTTGTCGTGCACAACCTGACCAGGGCGGTCAGAATGTGCTCGGGGATGTCGGGAAATGGTAGCCATTTCGATAGGCATAGTCACAGAGGATGTTGATGCTTCGTTCAACTGATACGTTGGTAAACATGTTACAAACATCAAGCGACGCCAGGATTCCATGTCTTTCTCTGTTCTTCAACAGGTCAGAAAATTCTGAACTTGATTTGAGTGAGTAGCTTACAAGCAGATATAGCGTTAGGAAGACATTCAGTTGTTTCGCCAGGTGATTTGATGGCACGGGTATCTGGGAAATTATGAGACGGAGAGGATTCTCTGGCTTGTGTATCTTCATGGTGCCATAAAAGTAGCCGGGGTTGTAGCCGCCAATGATGCGCTGTACCTTCAAGTTTATTGATTGCTTGTTCGAAGCAGTTAGTAAATCGTTGGCCTTTTTCTTCAAGTCTTCCACTGGGTTACGAATGATCTTCTTGAACTTTGTGCTGTCGTGTAAGATTGCTTGGGTCTTACGACGATAATCAACACTGTCCATGATCACAAACAGCCGGGACTTGTCGGCTTTTCGAGCGATTATGTCAGCACTGTGGTGTAGCTCTTTTGCTGCTTTACGTAGGCGCGGCTCTAAGGCAGTCCTGGATGGTCTACTTCAGTTTTTGGTGATTTCGGCTTGCAGTTGCTCTTGTATGCCAGGGTGAACGGCGGTCTTGTCTTGATCCTGTAGTTTACAGATGTCTTGATACGATAGTTCAAGCTCGGCTTTCTTGTCTAAAACTTTGGAGAAAACTGGTAACTGACGCCCAGTTTTAAGAGCTTTTTAGATCATCGGAGGGAGAAAAATGCCGAAGGTTGGCAAAACCTTCTATGTTTACGCACAGGGTAAACGTACCGCTTTACGCCCTGTAAAGCTTGCATAGATTCGCTATTCTGTTTCTCCCAGTATCGGTGTAATGTAGCAACATCTGTTGTAAAACCTGCTCACTTGTCGCGGAGTTCATCTGCATTGGTCAAATTTTGAAGATGAACTCCTCACCTGCAAGTTGTTTTGGAGAATCGATATGGTGCTTCTCTTTCCATGAACTTGATAACGCGCTAAATTCCTCCGGAATTCTGGAGTGAATCTTTGCTGCTTTACTGCTTTGTCGTGAAGGAGGGTACTCGAATATTTTGGGAGCAAATTGTGCATCAAACATTGTTTACTGAAAACGACAGCTTGATTATCGTTGATGACCATTCTGGATAAGTTTCGGACATTTCGCATACTTCTCTTTCTTACTGCGTCCTGTTCTCTTAAGATGGTTCCAATATTCATAGCACAAATGATGAAGCGTAGCAGTGTTTAATGTATCTTTTCAACGTTTCGTCCTACATTAGAACATTTTCAAGAATATAGTGGGACAGTTCAAGCACGCGACAACAGACAACAGACGACTCTAAATACTGGAAGCTATCTATTTAGCGACCTGGACCCGACCATCAACAGTCAAGTCAATGTCCGGACACCCTGCAACTTTTTGACGACCAATTTAGATTTGATTTTTGTTTTACATATTTGTATAAAGTTAGCTCCGTTGAGACGACCAATTTAGATTCTCCTAGGCCAAAAATGCGAAGATCTGTGTGATTTGTAAATATGTTTGATCAAGGTTTTTGGCTAATCGCATATTTCAGTTGTCTCACTATATTCTTGAAAATGTTCCAATGTAGGACGAAACGTTGAAAAAAAATATATCAAATATGTGTCAGGCTTCATCATTTGTGCTATGAATATTGGAACCGTCGTATGCGAACACGACTCAGCAACAAAGAAAAGTATCCGAAATATCGAAAACTTATCCAGACAGGTTATCATGGCCAATGAAACTCGTTTTTAATGAACAAAGTTTGAAGAACAACTTGCCTCCAGAATATTTTATTGACATATATATTATACATGTTTGCGTGTGTGTAGGTATATATATATATATATATATATATATAATGTTTGCCTTTTGCTACAATCAGATCATGCAATCGCGTTCGCTGTAACGAAATAACTTTAGTGGAAACATTTAACATAGGGCTGACTTTGTGTCAAAAACTCCATCCTAGGTCAGTGACCTCGCTTCATTTCATTCGACTTTGAGCATGTCAGTGAACGCTGAAAATGGCCAAATGTACCAACGTTGGCTATGTTCATTGCAAGTACGATAAACAATGCGTTCAGCGCCCTTATATACACTCGAGGTACACCAGCATCACGTGTTACTCGAAATCTGATCTGCAAAAATGGAAAAATACGTCATAGGTGCACGTACAGCGTCACCATTGCGGTCTGAAACAAAGCAACGAACATTGTCATCAGTTTTTCGCACTCCTGCCGGATAATGTGGGCATCCTCATTGTTTCGGACGACTTCCAGCACTTTTACATAGTAAGTCAAAAAAGGTTCTGAGTTGAAGCCCCCTTGCTTTTTCCACAAAATCGAACAAACAGTTTGTGTTGCAGAAGTGGTAGATGATGCGCTCCCTGTCCTTGTCTAGGCATGCAAACTCCACTTTGCCAGCAACAACCGTTTTTTCCCTCTACAAGTAACGACTCGGCGAAGATAGTTCACAAAGGCTTCAGCACATGTTTCAGGAGCCTCGCGACGAACAAGCAAGAAAATTTTGTCGGACGTACGAAGAAACATACGGAGACAGCAGATGACAATGTTGTTCGATGCGATGGAATCAAGGAGGGATTTTCTTTTCACGCCAAACTTTCCTAGGCGCAGTGTTCGCCTCGCCTTGCCGCCACCATGTCTATGGTAGTTGACTTTGTTAGATTCGCAGTAAATGTAGCCAAACTTCGCATTGGCACAATTGAGACCACACACACAGAGCAGAAACTTGTAGTCGCCACCAAGGAAAAGCCCAAAATTCAGCCGCAAACCGTTCACAACGAACCGTGAGTCCGGATGTGCGCGATGGAGTCATTGAGGGGCTTGAGAATGGACGCCAGGTTTTCGAAGCTTTCTTGGCCGGAACATGTGGCAAGGAGAACTGGTGAGCGGTTTGGGAGGGCCTCGTCGACAAGTGTCGCGGTGATGTTGACAAAGTTCCGGTATTTTCCCGCCGGCGCGCCGTCCCCTGAAACATGATGAGGGGCGTCAGTTGCGGAATGGCAGGGAAGCTGTACGGTTCTTTTGCTCCCCCTTCCCGGCACCCGGCCGATTCAGAGAGCAGCTGCGAGCTGCTGAGTGGGTGCAACACATATGACACCAACAGTACACAGCAATCACCGCATATAACCAGACAGCGCCCGAACGCGCCAGCCGATCGCGACACAAGTGGCACATTCGGGTGCGCCGACTGGGCGGACAGAGTGCAGGGCAGATTTCGAAGCGATTCGTGGCGTATGGCACGTGCCACGTGGCACAAGTCGAATCTCTGGAGAATTCAATTAATCACGGATACAGGTCAAACGGCATGCACTATTGACTCAAGACTTGTTGACAACAAGGGCCCCACTTGCGGGTCCGTGCTGTCGTGGCACCCACGTGCGAACCACGTGGCGATGCACAGACACGAGTTTCGATTCGGAATCAGAAGCCTCCGCGTGCCATCAGAAGTGACCTAGGCGGCTGAAATTTGGTGGGTAGACCAGCACTGGGACTATGAAACGGTACCCCTTATAATGGGCAGGATGCAGCGGGTCACGCGCAGCGCGTGCGTCTCTTTTACACCCCTGCGTTTCTTATGGGCCAACTGTCAGGACGCGAACGGCGCAGTTTGGTGCGATGAGGGCTTGGAAAGGCGGACGGGAAGCTGGGCGATCAATTTCGATGGATTCAGGCCGAAACAGGGGTGCAGTTTGCAAGTGAAGCGTGAGGTGCCCAAGCGATTAACACTCCTCCTTCATTGCTGCAAAATTATCACCGCTGGGATGCTGAAAATTGATGGGCAGGAGCACGTGATACGTGGCATTCGATAAACCCTGTTTTGCGTGTCAGTAGCTTCAACCTGGTGTGTTAGGGACGCACGTGCTGAGGTGTACTTCTTTGTCATTCAGGCGTTTGATTTGGAAATCGTTGATGCTACAGGCGTTGACTTTGTAGTGGGCTGCAGAGTAACAAACGACATCAAGGACAAGGAAGATTCAGGTCGCCAGTGGCCAGATGTCATCCATCTGAGCGTGCAGCTTGTTAGACTTGGGATCCTCCATTTGCGGGAAGGCGCACGATTCATTTCTATTTGCATGACGAGGGCGGCAGATGTTTCATTGGGCTAATGCAAGGGCCGGGACCGAGGGCCCTTGATCTTGGCCGAGGTTCCTTGACCGGTCTCGGCCCCGGCCCCGTCACCTTGATCTCACTGGTACTAACCCGGGACCAAGACCGAGACCGGGACGGGGCCGGGACCGGGACCGGGGCAGCGAGCCTGCCACGGGTCGCTGATCACCACCTGTGTTCGGTTGCAGCGCCGGACGATTTCGGCTGGCTGGCTGAGTTCGGCCGCGGCGACCGCCACTTCGGCCTCCAGAGCGGCCCAGACCCGGCCTTCTCCCGTCCGGCGGGCGCGCAGGCCTGCCTGCGCCAGGCCGCGCCGAGTCAAGACCCACCGGTAGCCGTCCACCTGGACAGCCGCCTACACTGGAGCGCGTCCACCCCGGAGCAGTGCCTGGGCTGGAGCGGCCCCGATGTGGGCAGTCACTTCGGCTGGAGCGTCCCCAGTCGGGGCCAGTTCTACGGGTGTTACACGCCCGACGTGGGCCAGCTACGTGGGTGGTACTACGCAGACCCTGCCCAGCTCTACGGCTCGAACACAGCTGGTTTAGACCACCTCTACGGCCGGGCCACGCCGAGTCAAGACTGCCTGTACGGATGGACGCCGCCGAGTCTGGACCAGATCTTCGCACGGACTAAGGCGGGCCCCGTCGAGCCGCTTGCGGGGACCGTCGAGGCCTCGGTCCCGGACCAGCCGAGCGGGGGGGCCGCTGCGGACGGGGACCGGCCCCGCGGGTCCTCCGCGCGGCCGGTCGGCGGGACAGCGGACCGGGACCGGGACCGGCTCGGTCTCCGGCCGACGATGAGCCCGAGCCAGCACACCGACTGCGCGCCGGCCTTGGACCGGAAGAAAAACGAGCGGCCGTCGAGGTCGACGGCGCGGCGCACGTCCAGGCCGCCCGACCACTGCGTCTTCTGCAAGAACAACAACGAGCTGCCCAGCCTCTACCACGACCACGTGCTCAAGGTGAGCGGTGTGCGGCCCTGGCGCCGCCGATCTTATCGTTCGGCGATGTACGGGGATGATCTGAGGGCCGGTGCCCGTCGTGAGGGTGGAGTTCGACTGGATGAACGCAACGGTGCCGGGCTCAGTCAGCGTTGACCTGTGTGGGAGTCACGATGTCGGTCAGAGTCGAACGAAGTGACGTTTTCGCCTCGTGTTCTCTTTGGTTTTTGTCGTTGCGCTCTGCCGGGTCTCGTGCCATGGTGGGCAATCCTGCGCCGGTTACCGGCATTCGGTCGGGTGCTCGAGTGGATCCGCTGGTTTCAGTGCCGACTGACTCGAGCTCTCCTGTTGGTTTCGCTCCAGGACTCGAACGGTTCCGTCTGCTGCCCGGTTCTGCGTGCGTACACGTGCCCCACGTGCGGCGCCACTGGTGACGACGCCCACACGATCAGGCACTGTCCTCTGCGGGGTATGCTGACGTCAACCGCCGCCCCGGCCCCGGCCCGGACCTCAGCCCCAGCTCCGGCCCGGGCCCCGGCCCCGACCCCGGCTCCGACCTGTACCCCGACCCGGGCCTCAGCCCCAACCCCGGTCCCAGCTCCGGCTCCGGCCTGGACCCTAGCCCCGGCCCCAACCTGGAGCTCGACCCGGGCGCCAGTCCCAACACCTGTCCCAGCTCCGGCTCCGGTCTGGACCCTGACCCCGGCCTGGGACCCGGCCCCAACCTGGACCTTGACCCCGGCCCCGGCCCCGGCCCCGGCCCGGACCTCAGCCCCAGCTCCGGCCTGGGCCCCGGCTCCTGCCCCGGCCCCGGCCCCGCCTCGGGCCGGCCGGGCCATCACCAAAAGGTTCCAACTGTGAGCAGTGCGCCGTCGCGGAGGAAGGTGGCGGCGACCGCCGCCGGCCGGCGGCCCTCGACCGTTGTCGGGCTGCCGGCGTGCGTTGACCGTTCGGCGGAGGATTCGTTCGGCGAACCTGATTGCATGCACACTGATTTTATGAGAACGTATTTGTTTATTTCTGGATGTGAATAAGGGAGCATCCACAGAAGACGGAGGTTTATTTCGTAGATCCGTCACTTAACGTTGAAATACAAGATAACCTTTTTTGCCTGGTTTTCCGTCACTCGAACGTGCGAAAGATGACTGGAAGCGAGAAGGGAGAATTCATGGTCCATGGAGGACATCGCCCAGACCTTTTTTCCACGTTAACTTCACTGAACTGGACATTGCCCCTAAGCGAATTTCCCATCATCACCACGCTACCGTCCAGATGTAGGGGACGGAGCCTGCCTTCAGGCCCGCAACATCCAAACCCCGAAGAAAGGAAACTGCGTGAAATACTACTTGAATTATGCATGGCAGAAGCGGGGGAGGGGCTGCGGGGTAATTCCACGTGTAAGCAGCGTTACGGAATAAACGGCTGCTGAAAGTCAACAGAACCTGTCGTCCTCGTCATGAAACAAACGCAGATTCAGCGAGGTCCGAGCACGGACAGCTTCAGACGGTTCGAGTAGGGTTCGACCAGAGTTGGCGAAATACCGGCAAAACCTAGCTTTGCCGTGCAGTGATATTAACCGATTTGGTTGCCGGCGCAACTGACATTTACTGGCAAAACGTCAATGTCAGACTTCTCCGGGGCATCACTGCTATGAAATTATCAACTGGCATGTATCAGTTATTTCACTGCTGTAGGCCAGTACCATGTTTTCTAACGGCACCAGGCATGTGTAACAACGAGGCTTTTTACGACAGGTGACCATGTAATAGGGAACTATCTGTACCTTCGAAACCGGTGTCGACTTTCAAAAATATACCTTAGCTATTCCAGTAGCACAAACACAATGAAGGCGGAACGTTCCCTTTCAGCGCTGTCTACGAACAAAAATGATCGTCTCGGTACGGGGCAGTGATGACACAGTTGTAGTCATTCGCGAGAAAGTGCAGTGTCGTCCCCCAAAAAACAGGACAGACAAAAAAGAAGCGTCCTCAGGACAGCCAGAAGGGGCCCTGGGCTCTGCTCTCTTTGTCACAGTACTCCGAGTCCGAGTCCGACTCGGAGCTCGACGACATCTCGATGGCGATGCGTCGCGCCAGGATCGACGCCACATCACGCAGCGGCCGCGCCTGCCCACGCTCCCTCTCCTCCACCATCTCCACCTTGCGGAGCGTGATGCCGTCTCTGATGGCCTTCAACAGACCGCTGCGAGAGTCGGGAACGGCCGGCGACACGGCAGCGGGCGGGGTGGCCCACCTGGACCACGGGCACCGGGTCACCAGTGACAGCCGCAGTTCTTTTCGGCGCAGACGCCGCTTTGGACGCGCCGTTTGGTGGCCCACTGCCAAGGACTGGTGCCGGCGGAGATGCTGGCGGCGGTGGCGGCCGAGAGGGCTGCAGTGGCGGCAAATCTTCAGGCTCCGGAGGGGGCGGCGGCGCTGGCGACGACGGCGATTCAGTCGCCACGGCGTCGTCCGGGGCGGAGGTAAAGACAGCGGCGGCGGCGCCGACGGTGGTGGCAGCGTCTCGACCGGACAGGGCGTCCGTCCAGGCGTCCAGAAGGGCTGTTCTCGGCCGACGATAGCGATGGCGGCGACGGCGGCGGTGCCGGCTGTTGCACCTACGGTGGCGTCACAAGTAGGTAGTGAGCTTTTCTTTGTCATTGCACTTGTTCACTGTTTTATATTCATGACAACATACGTTGCCTGTTAGTGGTGCTTAGATTTACATATATACGTGCTGTTATAATGCTCATGCATGCCATGCATCGTGAGAAATCCATACCCGTTTGTACTGTTCTTGGAGGTGGTAAGAAAATTAAGCTTTGAACCAGAAATACCGAACCGAACCCATACCGAAGAAAACTTTCAAGCGACTCCACTCTTATTACTGGAGGTGCCTATGTTACCACCTAGGCACCTTCTAGGCACTGGTCGATGTAAATCCTGTTGGTGGCTTCCATTTTGATCACCTTCCCTTCCTCTTCGGATTTAGCGATTTCTGAGCGCTGCTGGAGTAACAGGCACTGTGCTTTTTATCTGGTCTGTCTTAGCTGGTTGAACTACTCAGCTGAACACATCCAATGGCCTTGGAGTCCTTTACGGACCAAAGAACTGTTACAAATCAGCACAATGATGCATCTCACAGCGCATGAAAGTAATTAGTGCACATCTGGGCTGAAAGTAATAGCATAAAAAGGTTCCTCAAAACGTCTTTATTCGTCTTGCGAGACCATTTGGGATTGGGGGTCCCCAGATCCAAATCCAGATCCCCAATGATCCCCATTGGGATCATTGGGGATCTGGACCAGGCGCAGTGCATGGTGAATCTCACAGCACATTGCAGTTGACATCTGGACTGTCGCCCAACAAAATGGCATCGCGTGGTACCTTTCTGCATCAGACGAAATCACGATGCCTTTGGGCTTAAGACCTCGCTTGCAATGCCATTGTGTTGGCGCTTTGCACAATTTCTCTTTTCCACAATTTTTGGTCCTTTTCATTCACAAAATTCACAAAATTCACAAAATCACACAATTTCGCCATTCAAATTTCTTGCTGTAAAAACAGTACGAATTCACAAAAGAGACTTTTTTAGATGATGGTAAACTAGAAAAAAACTTGCTTTTGTCGGTCCGGTTAATACCACTGGTGTTTAGCGGTAAAAACCATTCCTTCGCAAAACCCCTGGTTTTGGACGTCTCCGAGTGCGTGCAAAGGGCCACGCCGGTATTATCCAGGTAGCGCGCCTTCAAACCGTGCACCCGTGAGTCCCATCAGGCTCGTTACGCTTCAAACGATTCACAGCCTGCACATCTACGCAACTTTTCGGCTTGTCAGTGTGCCAGAAAATAAATGTTCCACCTTGAACCCGTGTTTTAGGTGAGATAGGCAAGTTGTCGCTTGCGGTCTTACGCCCATTTGTAATACACAAAAAGTTTGAGACGTGCTCTTCTGTAGAGGTTCAGTGGTTTCTTTCATGGTTTTCCTCAGTGTCATATTCGGCCATGTCCTGTTTACAGTTGGTGTGTGAAGGCACTGGCGGGCGTGGGCGCATAAACCGTCGAGGAAGACGTGCGCTCACTGGCCTACATTGCATCATGTCGGCGAATAACTACAGAATCATGTTTGAAAAACATTCGGTTTTCGGGGCCTCCAGACATTTTTTGGGAAAACAACAGGTGCCCGGAACGTGGCCAGCGACATTTTTGGGAACAACCAGGTTTACTGGTGAAATGTCGACCAAGGTGGAATATCCCCATTAGAACACGCC
The DNA here is from genome assembly GCA_030062745.1 of Capitulum mitella. Lineage (NCBI taxonomy): Eukaryota > Metazoa > Arthropoda > Thecostraca > Pollicipedomorpha > Pollicipedidae > Capitulum > Capitulum mitella. The sequence continues at coordinate 2,871,198 of CP099854.1, read as the reverse complement.
GGGTGAAATATAAAGAAAAAGTTCTGAATGAATTTGAAGTGCGGACCTACGTGATCCTGTGAAATGATACTTCGCATCCCCCAGTCATTGCACTAAAAGTCGGAAACTCATCTCGTCAATGATTTCACGGACCCTGTAGCAGTGTCGTGAGTCGTGAGGCATTCGGAGAGGTCGTCACGGTGAACAGCCTGAGACGCGCAGACCAGCTCAAACGACGCCGCGCACGGAACCTCTGGGACCTGGTGCGTCCTGACCTGGCGCGACCTGGTGCGACCTGGCGCAGTTGGTGCACCAGGACACGCTGTACACCTGCAGCAGGCCGCTGCAGATCAGTGGGCGGAGCCGAGCGGTCTGAGGTTTCACCGGCTCGGCGGGGACTCGTGCTGTTCCTGTCGCCGGCCGCGTTCCCTTTTTAAAAGGGCAGCCTCTGCGAACTGCGAGAATAATATCCACTTGTGATTCCGGACTCGTACAGTTCGAGCATTGGCAGTTGCTACACACATTGTCTGATCATCGCACCAAATCACACTTTTTTTGGGAAGGCTGCTTCAATGAAACATGTCTGTAAGGCATTTTTCCCCAATGTGCGTTGTTCCAATGTTGGAATTTTTATTTGAATCATAAAGTATCTGAGACCACAAAAGCACGATGAATGAGAAGGGCGATGTTGTCGTGCGAGCTACGATGTTCTCCGATAAGAATCACGCGCTGCCGCGTGCCAGAGGTAGTTCGGGCACGAGGTGGCTCTGATGACCCAGCCCGAATGTTACTGCACGTCCCTGGCCGAAAAGCTGCCGGCACAGCGGACTCCATGGCACAGTTCCTCTCCGAATGCAGCATTAGGCCGATCGTTCCCGAGGTCGGTGCTTCATGATGGCCGACTGGATCTCCGAGGGTGGTCATCATCCGTAGTCATGGGGACGGAGCATTTTTCTTCTTATTTTGGGACTGCAATTTTGTCTGTTCTGGGTGAGACCCGGATTCCGTTGTCCTCAATAACGGTCCATCTGGTTCAATCACATTTCCCAACCACGGAGGGGACTGCACGAGCTTCCCACTTAAACGCGACCTCGAATATTTGTTACATTGCACCGTCTCGATGTCGGTAGATCGTTAACGGCTGGGATCGATTCTTCTTCACGTTTCATCGCACCCGATCGGATACTTGTTCTGGCGTTTGATTTGCTGTCTTCCCTGCAATGCCCGATCGGATTGGCTATTCAAACCAACTCCGCGCAGTGCTGCAAATATTCAACATCGATTTGAAAGTGAAGAGTTTAACAAGATTCATTGTTACAGACTAGAAGATCGAGCTGACGCCGTTTGCGCCAGGAGGGTCAGATGACCGCTAGTTCGGGCATCGGATGGTGCATAATTGCAAACTGCACGGTAGCCCACCCTCCTCGTTCTCCTCGAAAGGTCACAAGAAACTCGGGAAAAACGCATCAGCTTCTGCTTCGTCGAGGTCGGTTTGCAGCACCCTGGGTCTGTAGAGGTTCGTGTTTCGGTGGTTTGTTTGAGTTATAGTTCGTCTAGAAACTGCTGAATTCCGTTGGTTCAAAAAGTCACACGACAACATCTGTATTATCTGCCGAACTCTATCAAAGTGAACCGGGAGGCGGCTGCGTAGACTCCACGCTGCGCTCAACACAATCGTCGTATCAATTACACTATGCACACGCATATCACAGCTGCCACTTGGCACTGACTAGCAAAGATCACGTAGCGTCACCACGAATCAGAAAACAATCACGCTGCTGATAGCGAGACTCGGCAGGCAGGCTGCAAAACCGTCTCCAACGTCGCCGGCGCTCCCAGCACGGCCTGCGAGCCCGTCGGCTCGCTCTAACCCCGCGCACGGGCCGAGGCGGCCCGTCTACGCCTCCAGGACACACTCGCTGGCGGCCGCGAGCTCGGCTGCCTCCTTAATACGGCGCCAGTCTCCCTCGGCCACCGAGCACGTCACCATGGCCACGCCCAGCCGGTGTCGGCCCATCAGCAGGTACTGGCCGCGCACGGCACGCGCCTCGCAGCGGCGAGCCACGAACACGCGGCCCTGCACGGCCGGCTCCGGCTGCGGCGAGTCCACCAGCAGCGCCGGCCGGTAGCGGGCGCTCACGTGTTGGCTCAGGTCGGTGGCGGGCGCGGCGCGAAGCTTTCGTTCGCCGGCCGGCCGGAAGATGTCGTTGGTCTGGCGGATGACGCGCGAGGCGTTCACGAGCAGCGCGCTGCGCTCCAGGCGGTCGTAGTGCTCCACTCGGCCGATGCGGCCGCGCACCACTGCCGGCAGAGAAACGGGGTCGTCGGCGAGCCGGCCCGTCTGCGGCGAGGCGCCCACACGGGCTGCGTTAGTTAACCCTATTCCCGGCGGGGGGGGGGGCGGAATCCGCCCCCCCTCGGGTTTTTTGCTTGCCAATTCCAGGCTTTTTAACGCAGCTTCACGAAACTTTGTCACTTTTCCTAGCTATTCTTTCTACGTGCTGTGACAAAATTTCAAAATTCTACTTTGCTCAGGGGCGGAGTCAGGCAACGTTTTTGAGAGGCACCTCATGCCATTTTCGGCCATGTTAAGGGTAAAAGGAAAATGTCTGCCAAAAACACAGTTTTTAAAATAGAACTTAAAACCTTATATCGATGTATAGCTAAATAGTTGGGCCATGTGCAGATAAAATTTTGTTCACCTCAGGTCATTTTACAAGGTCAGGTCAAGGTCAAAAGTCAAAATTTGTTTTTTCCCAATAATTTCGGCGCCGTTCTTTCAAATGCCAAACCCGGAATATATATATGACGTAGAAGGATGCCTTCTACTTGTGTACCAGGTTTCAGCTTGATATCAGGTCGGGTCACGGAGCTATGACCTAAAATGTCAGTGCGCCTACCCTATATCGCAATAGCCATAAATTGAAATTTTTGAAATAGAGTGAATTCAAACGATTGAAAACGTTTCAGGATAACATTAAATGCATAGGAGACCATTCCAAGTGGCCACAAGGTCACTAGAGGTCATTTAAGGTCAAAGGTCACAAGTTGATCTGAGAAACGTGTGACCATGACAGTTCCCCGTTTTTCATGTCCCTGGCACCGCCTATGCTAACATTATACAAACATTGCAATGCGATTTGTACTTCTTTAGTATAACATGACTAGCAGAAGCCAAAAAAGTTGTTTGCCTCTTTTGTTCATCCAGTTGTTAGAAAACTAATCCTCCTATTTTTGAAACCCTGTTAACGTCCATGAATTTTCTCAAAATTTCAGATTTGTGGACCCATGGTAAAAGCCCTATCCATAATCTCTCGATTCATGCCAGTTTCATCGAAATCGGTCCATAAACAACGGAGTTGTAAGAAGTCCAAAAGTGCCCCCATGTTGACATTTTTGTCCCCCTGTATCCACAAATTTCAAAATTGTGAAAATTTCGTTTTCATAAACATGTAGTTCACGTCACGGCAAATCGATTGCCGTTTGTTGCGATGAAATCGGACAAGTAGTTCTCGAGATCTCAGGGGGGGGGGCCGAATCCGTCCCCCCCTGCCGGGAATCGGCCATACCGTCTAGCCCTCCGGGAATAGGGCTAAGGCTGCCGACGGCCGCTCAGGAGCCCGCTGTGCCCAGGCCCGAGCCAGAGTCAGAGTCCGAGTCGGCCCGGTCATCACAGCGCGGCGTCGCGCACCCGTCCTCTCATCCTCCACACCCTCATATTCATTATCAAACCCCCATCTTTCCGGCACAATCTCTGTGCCACTCTCACCTGTCTCTTTAACCCCATGGCTCGACAATGGTCAATGGTCCGAAGGCATTCTACCCCAACCAACAGCCCGCCAACCAGGCGACCAGTCTTTGCGCCCGACCCTCGGCGGTGGCAGGTGCCGAAAGCACGGCTGGCGATCTCGGGAGAAGGGGTTGAAAGGTCCGCAATATTCATGGATTTCAGAATTGAACCTATTGCAATGACTGGAGAGAAACGGTCTGAAATCTGATTTGCGGTTTGAGATGCGGTTTTCCGCGCTGGACGGTAAATCGCGCAGACGAGAACGCAGCACAGCGCCGGCGCCAAGGACAACGACGGACAGATAGACAAGCCTGCCTGAGCGAGGCTGCCCTGTCTGCGGGTAGCCAGTCAAATCCGCTTTTGGCAACGAGCTTCTGCACGATGCCAGCGATGCGCCCTGGCACAACGCGACTGGGTAAAGACGATACCAGACATCAGCAAGTATTACTGAACCGCACGGGAATGTCAAGTGGGAGAAGTGATTTCCGCAAATGCAACTAATGGCAAGGAGGGTCCAGGACGCTAAACAAGGTAACGATGAATGTCAACAGCCTCCACCGCAACAGGCCAAGACGGACGGGCAGCGGCACACCATAAGTGGTATCTAAAACGCGGAGGCAGGGGAATCCCAGGAAAAGTGGCAGCAACTGATAGCCGCCTTTTTGAGAATTTCTTCCTTGCACAATACTGCGGGATTAACACAGGAAATCAAAGAAAAAGAACGGCTACGGCCCCCTGGCCGACATCCAGGGGGCCACAGCCTTTGCCTAGTGTCCCAGAAACAGCAGCGTGCATACTAACATTACCTGCAGTCGTGCAGGTTATGTATATTTTGCTGCAAAAAGAAGTTATAGCGCATCCAATGATCCATTATGGGTACACAATTTCATATTGTGGACGCCACAGCACCCATGAAGAGATAGGAAATCGCTTATGGTTACGATCAGGTGCAGCCATGCAAAGAATGGATTGTGAGAGCTATTACTGTGCATGTTTGGACAAATAGTGCGCTACAATTCTTTCGCATATGTTTCATGTCATTGTACGGTCTATTCTGCGCCTTCAAATGCCTGTCATGCATTGCAGTCATATTTACGTAATTTCGCCTCTTTTCCCCTGTTAAGACTGATGGCAAATATGGCGAAGGGGGGCAAAATCAGCTTTGAATGGACCTAGATTCACCACAGTGGCGGCCATGGCCCACCTGAAAGAAGGCAGATAGACCCCCCGTCCCCCCCCGTCCCTTGTGAAATGCGCCAAGGTCAGTATCCGGTGAATCTCGCTTCACACGTCACTGGCCATGTCTGTTGAAGCAGTTCCGAGACCGCCTTAGGTTTCCCAAGGTTTTACAATCGGCGCCGTGTGTCTGGACCTTAGGAGCGCCCTACAGCACAAATCACGTACCGACCAATGAAAAAAACATTCGCCCCAAATGTCACAGCAAATGCTGTGACAACAGAGCTGCATTCGCAATCTCGGTCTTCCCTTACACATTCATCTGATACTGAGTGCAAAATGGGATCCCAGCTAGGCACAGTTGACCGTCAAATCCACTTTTTCGCTGGCCAGTTTAGCAGCATACTTACGCGAAACATATCTCCTGCAACGTTACGCAGAATACGAGGCTTTGTCTAGTTAAGCCTTAGTGTCATTCGGACAGAAAGCTGATCTGTTTTTTTTTTTATTTTATTGGCATTTTTGGCATTCTGGAAACTAGCCCCCCCAACACTTACACATACAAAAACAAACACACTGGCGTTCGCGCGCAAGCACGCACACACGCACAAAGCCCCCGGATCCTGATCGTCCTCAAAGGGTCACCTTTTAGAGACCGGGGGGACAAGCTGCCCCGTTGCCCCCCCCCCCTCCCCTCGCGGCGACGCCAATGAATACAATGAAACGGCTCGGGTACAAATGCAAAAACACCGACCAACGTTCCACATGTGAAAGTGCATAGGCATCACGGGCATGGCCAGGAGATGGGGTATGGGGGCCATGGCCCCTCTGAGCCAAGCGGTCCTCACAACATATGTGGCGATTTCGCACGGATATGGAATAGTGATCATATATATGTTGCCAAAGCAAATATTACATGTTTTCCTGTGCGTTAAACATGAGGTAAAGTACATAAAGTTGCTGCTTTTTCAAATAAATTTTGTCATATGCCAGTGGCATGACAAAATTTGACATTTGGCCCCTCCCCTCGAGGAAAACTCTGGTTACGTACCTGACAAGCATAGCAACAATGGCGGCGCCACGTGTTCAGAACAGCGAGGGCAAACGACATTTTCGACTCCTTTCTTTCCACGCATCACAACTGGGACAATGTCAAGTTTTCCCAAGTTATGAGGCAGCTGACAATGCTGCCCCTCCCCCCCGCCCGTGGCGCCGCCATTGCATAGGAATACGCAGTAATCACCCTGTTATTTCATCGCACGAAACCATAGTGGTTAGAACTGCACGCTGTTGACGATTTCACGGCTTCAGTAGCGCTCCAAAAGACGGCGGTACATTTGTAACGAAGGGTTTAGCGACCAAGCTACATGGCGCTGGAACCCACGATATGACCATCACTGCTCATCACGCCGCCTCCAAGATGACCGACGCGAGACTCGCAATTGATTCTATGCTACACAGCCGCGCCGCGCAACGTTTTTACGTCTAGTAAGGTACTGCCCTGCTAACTCAAAGCCCCGCGGAGTCCTGCCGGTGAAAACTGGTTTCGGACCATGATTTCTTGTAGTGTGATACGGAAAGGGCTGCCGGTTCTTCCAAAACTAGACATATTTAGTAGCTAAATGCAATAGTCGAAAAGAGGTAACGGCACCCGTGCCGGAGCATCACTGCGGCGCTTTCATTAAATATTGTTTCCAGTTTCCAGTCGACGATTCTGACTGAGCCTTCACACCGGCGCACACGGGCTAGTCGGTAACGGCCTGAGGCACGGAATATGTCCCCGTATAATCGCTCACCAAAGTCACTGCTGCAATAGGTCAGCAGAGCCTCCCCGTCCGAACAGGGCCGACAGTCAGCAACACAGACCAGCAACGGTCATACACAGATCTGCGTCTGACACAAACCTGAAATGTCTTGAGGTAGCTGGTTACACAAGACATCGGTCACACCACAAACGGACCAGACATCGGCCAGACAGGCCACAGACAGACCAGATGTCGGTCAGACAGATCACGGACAGACGAGAGATTGGCTAGACAGACCAAACACACACCAGACATCGGTCAGGCAGGTCACAGACACGACAGACATTTGTCAGACAGACCAGGCACCGTTCCGAGGCCAGACACACCAGACATCGATCCCAGACAGGACGGACAGACCAGATCCCTGATCAGTCCTCGTCACTTCTGACCGCCTCACAGAGCAGCCGCTGACCCCGACCCCAGACCGGGCGGCCTCGTCCAGACCTACAACACACACTCGCTGGCGGCCGCGAGCTCGGCGGTCTCCTTGACCCGACGTCATTCGTCCTCGGCCAGCGAGCACGTCACCACGGTCACGCCGAGTGCGTGTACGCCGTCGGCGGCAGACTGAACGCTCCGTTCCGCCGGCCCCTGGGCGCCGCCGCCGCCGCCGCCGCCGGCCGCTCACCTTCCATATCCTCCATCAGCCGGTCGGTGGCGGTCGGCTGCAGGTCGTACTGGAAGCTGACGGCCGTCCTGACCGGCCGGCGGACGCCATCGCCCGGCGCCTCCAGGTAGAGCGACGCCCGGCCGGCGCGCGAGGCGAAGCAGCGCCAGAGGCCCACCGCCCGGCCGTCGTGCTCCGCCCAGAGCGGCTGCAGCCGGCGCGGCGTCTCCAGGAAGAGCCGCGCGCCGCGGCTGCCGGCCTCGACGCGCAGGCAGGCGCGGAAGTCGTGGGCGTTGTACGGGTCGAGCGTGAGGCGCAGGCCGCCCTGCGGGTAGCGCCACAGCACGCGGCCGGCGCCGCAGCCGAGCGACACGGCCGTCACCTGGCCGGCCGTGCCGTGCGCCAGGCCGCTGAAACGGACGGCCGGTCGCCGGTCACGGCGGCTGGGGTCACCGCGTCACAGGTCACAGTAGCGGAGACGACTAGGTCACAGCCGGGGCGCGGGAACTCCTCCACAGTTGGGGGAGGGGTCAAACAAACATTTCGGGTCAATTCTTCCTAGTCAACACCCATAGTTAAACTTCAAAGAAGTGGGGGCGCGGTGGCCCCCTGCCCCCCGCTTCCCGCGCCCTTGGCCACATCAGCGGACGTCACTAGTCAAGTGTCAGAGCCGACGTCATTGGGTCGGACGAAGACCAGGGCAGTTAATGTCACGTCAGTGACCAGGGTACCAGTCTTCTTCAGGCGGCACATCCGAGAACTAAATTTAAGAATTATCTGTCCCCTTGATATTGAGGGCAGTGTGCGACCGGTGAAGAATATCGATTTTGCTAGAATACTGCCTGTACCCTCACGCAGAGGCGTTGGAACGAGAGAGGAGTCCGTCGATGCCATGGCACCCCCATTTTCCGCGAATGCCGAACATTAACCCTATGGCGATACATGAAAAAATCGATTTAAAAATCGGCTTTGACATCCTCACTTTCTGAGACGTTACTACATCTACGCCCTCACCACAAAAATGTGTCGCATCCCACGGTCCACAACGCCGTCCTCGGCCACCGACGCTCCAGCTGTTGCGCTCACCTTCCCGTCCAGTCGCAGGTCAGCACCGCAGGTCGACCCACCGCCGCCGACAGACACACAAATAGCGTCCACCCGATCTTCCAGCGGTGAAACTTCGTCCCCTACCAGGACGGCGACGCCGCCAGCCGCAGTCTCTATACTGTCTCTGATAACACGCAACGACGTGCGACGCACCTAAAAGCACGCCGAGGCCGAAGTGGCCTTGATTTGTGCGACAGCTGAGCCCTTTCCGGCATTCATATCCAAGGGCACCTTCGATAAGAAGATAGGCCAAATGAAAAGAACGTCGCTACTCAATGACATTGCACGGTTCACCCACAAGCTTCCTGTTGGGAAACCACCCTTTGGGATGAGTATAGCACATTATTGCGAAGCAAGTTAGGTGTAAGCACGTCGCATGCCGCAGAAAGAGGTTTTCAATACCATACAAACTGCCTTACGTGTCCAAGAAATTACAACAGTATTGCTTCTTTGGTGCAGTTGCGTTCCACCGTTTTTAGTCGGGAAGTCTTGAAATTTCGCAGTGCAACATTTCTTGTCTTAGCTTTAAAGCAGGGGTGTCGATCTGTATTCTTTTGGAAGACCCTGGCCTGGCCAATGTTGATTTGGGCCAGGGACGGCGGATTGCATTTTCGGCTGGAGGGCAAGCTCTATCGGATCAACATTTAGGTTTACTCATTTAGGTTGCCTTAACTCATTTAGGTTACCTTCTTTCCCCCTGCCGAAAAAAATAACTGAATTTCGTTCTTTCTGTCATGGTTTAGTTCTTCGTTAAATAAACAATTTTCCCAGGTTTTGGCGCTAGTGTAGACTTGTGTTCTCTAAATACGTGGATTTTTCTACTCAGGTCGGTATTGGCATTTTTCAGGTCTTTGCCCTTGGGCATCTATCTACATAACTGCGAATGATGCAAACTTCTGCTTCTTATGTTGTTTGCGTTTACATCACGAATTCAACATTATTATAAAGTACATTTGTAAACGGCTGAAAGACAGTTTCCTCCCACAACATTAAATTATAACTCGACGCTCAGTAACAAAGCTTTTACACACCATAACACGAAAACAAAGTCATTATCTCAAGCACTTGCCAAAGCAGCTTTGCCTGTCCCCCACACACACATGATGTAATAATGCTAGCACCAAACCTCTGACATAATGGACCAGGGGCGTAGCCAGAATTCCGCCCAGGAGGGCCAAATCGGATCAAGGGGGCCCTCGTAACCAATGGCAGCCCTCGCTAAGAGCCGATCCAGGATTTCACCAAGGAGGGGGGAGGGGTGGAAGCGAATGGTCAGCGCGGGACCCCCATTTTTTGTCTTTCAGATGTGAAAAAATGATTTAATTTTACTTTTTTACGATATAAAATAACCGAAAAAAATTCAAACGCGTCATCTTATTCCAGAAAATTCTGAGTTTTGTTTTCGAACAAAGTGGCCAGAATGTGACAAAAATGGCGACATTTTAGGCGGTCCCGTCCCTCCCTTCTTTTGAAATGTGTCTGTGTCTGGTCCAGGAGCCCGTCAGTCCCCGCCCCCCATCCCGTAGCTTGTGGATTTTTTTACTTTAGGTTAGTTTAGTTTAGTTTAGGCCAGCTTAGTTTAGGTCCCCTCTTGCAGTTACACGGGCACTTTTGGTGGTTTCGGGCCCTCTGCTGTGCCAGGATCCTCTAGTGGTCTGAGGTTCCTTTTACAGTTTCACGTGTCCCGCGGACGTCTCAGGCGCTCCTTTGGCAGTTTCAGGGGCACCTCGGACAGTCTCAGGGACCCATCTGGCAGTTTCAAGGAAGCTTAAGCATCTGTATCAAGCTTACGCATCTCGGGTTTTTTCCTGTCGTCCCTGAAATGTTTTTGCCGTCTAAGGAGCACCTCATGCACTAAAAAGGGCTCTCTATAAGTCTCTTTCTGCCGTGACAGAGACACGTCTTGCAACTGTGTAAGTCCTTTGGCCGTTTCAGGAGCAGTCTGGACGCCTCAAGTTCTAGTAGTTTCACGGGCCCATCTGGTCGTCTCAGGGGCCCTTATTGCTAGAGACTTCTAGTTAGCAGTCTCAAAGGTCTCTCTCTAGCAGTCTCAGTGGACCCCTGCGGTCCCTGGTACCTTTCTTATCGTCTGGGAAACATTTTTGCCATCCCAAGGGCCCTCTGGCAGTTACAAAAGACCTTTTGGCAATTTCAGGGCCCCCTTGCAGTTTTGTAGGCCCTGTGAACGTCTCCGGTGATCCCCATGGCTGTATCAGGGGTCGTACTCTGTTACGTGAGGTATATCTGACAGTCTTTTAGGACCCCTCCAGCCGTAACAAAGGGCTTTTGTTGGCGCTTCAGGGGCCTCACTGCCAGTCTCAGGGGAACCTTGCCCGTGCCAGGAGCCCGCTTGTTACACTCGGGGACCCTCTGGCCGTCCAGCTCCCCCATAAAACCCAAATACCGTCTCAGAGGCCCTCTTATCGTCATTGTCTCGCAGAGGCCCTGCGACCTTTTTGGTGGTCTCAGGGGTCATCTGCGGTGCACAGGCCCATCTTACCGTCTCAGAAACCACCTGACCTCCCCGGGGGCCCCTGGCAGCATCAGGAACCCTTCAAGGTTTCAGAAAGGCCAGTTTAGCCCATGTATGGCTTCTCTCGAGGTTCAGTAGGTCACTGACGAATCCCCGTTCAGGGGGCCCCTCTGGCTGGCCAGGGTCTCCTCATGCCGTGCCGAACACCCTCTAAAGTTCTTTCCGTCTCAGGTGCCTCTCTGGCAGTTTTAGCGATCGCATGGACCCTTTGCCATGTTGGGGCCCCTTGCGGTCCCAGGGGCCCTGGAAGAGTTTCAAGGACCCTTCTTTCTATCTTAGGGGCCATCTTACCATGTCAGGGTCTCATTAACCCTCCCGGAGACTTTCTGACTACATCAAAAACCTTCAGCTTTTCACTCACAGGGACTCCCTAGGGACTCAGTCCTCATCTTGGCCGTCTCAGGAGCCCTATGAGCCATCTGGCGGTCTCGGGAACACTCTGCCGTGTTGGGACCCTGTTGTGGTCTCGTACTCATACAGGGCCCCTGAAGCTCTCAAAAGGCCCTTTGAGAGCTTCAAGGGCGCTGTATGAGTCTCAGAGGTCATCTAACCCTCCAGGAGGCCTCTCTAATTGCACCAAGAGCCCGTTAGATTCTTATAGAGACCCCGTAAAGCTTATACGGGGCCCATTCTTTTTAAGTCTGACAGGGGCCCCTTCTCAGACCTCAGGGGGAAGGGGCGATCACCCCCATTGCTCCCCCTTTGGATCCGCGCCTAGCCCTCGTAATCAATGGGGCCCCATGTGGTTGAAATTACTCTCGGTTTGTAAAGGTGCCTCACTGAAGTGTAACCGGGCCCATGTTCCCCTGTAAAGACGTTCCTGCCGACCTGGCGGGTGTCTCTTACTGGTCGGCAAGGGCATCTTTACAGGAACTCCTGAATGATCGTTCAGGGGCCCCTGTTGGCCAGGGGGTCAATGCCTGTCTGTAGAGGGCACCCTATCTGTCTGTAAAGGGCCCCTGTCGACCTCTGGAGGCACGGGCAGGGGCCTTTTTCCAGACCGAAAGGGGTTTCCTTCGGAGCCTGGCAGGGTCCCTTTATGGGTCGACAGGGGGCCTTCCCCAGGCAAGCAGTGAACTCCCCTACAAGCTAGCAAGGGCCCCTAAACGGCCAATCAGACCACGGGCTTTTCTTCATAGTACACAAAGCCTTCTTGTATATTCGGAGCACGTTTCCTTTCGGTTCGTAAGTCTTCTTTCCAGAGGGCCCGAACTATGTTAGGCGGCCTCTTGGCACGGAAAAGGTCCCCTTGAGTCTGCCAGAGAGGCCCCTCAAGCGCCAACAAAGGCCCCTGATACGACTAGAGGGGCCTTAAGACTGTCAGATACATTCCATGTAATGGAGGAAGACCCCTGATACACCCATGGAGATCACCGGAGACGTTCAAAGGGCTCATGACACTGCACAGGGGCCCCGAAATCGTCAAAATGTGTTTTGTAACTGCCAGAGGGCCACAGAGACAGCACAAATGTTCCCCAGAGACGACAAGAAGAACACATATGACAACAGGGCTCCACTGAGACTGCTAAAGAAGGGCCTTTGAGACCGCTCACTAGCAGTCTCTAACAGGGGCTATTGATACAACGAGAGGAACCCCGAAACTATTAAACCTTGAGACATCCAGACAGCTCCTAAAACGACCCAAGGACCGAAAGCCTTGCCAGAGGCGCCTCTGTCATGGCAGAGAAAGACTTATAGAGGGTGCTTGTTACTGCCTGAGGGGCTTCTCAGACAGCAGAAAATCCTCAGAGACGACAGTAGGGAACCTGAGATGGCTTAACCCTATTCTCGGCAGGGGAGGGGGCGGAATCCGCCCCCCTCGGCTTTTTTGCTTGCCAATTCCAGGCTTTTTAACGCAGCTGCACGAAACTTGGTGACTTTTCCTAGCTATTCTTTCTACGCGCTGTGACGAAATTTCACAATTCTACTTTGCTCAGGAGCGGACCCAGGCATCGTTTTTGGGAGGCACCTCCGGTCATTTTTGGCCATGTTGAGGGTGAAAGAAAAATGTCTGCCAAAAACAGAGTTTTTAAGATAGAACTTAAGACTTTATATGGATGTATAGCTTAATAGTTGGGCAATGTGCACACAAAATTTTCTTTATCTGAGGTCACTATACAAGGTCCGGTCAAGGTCAAAAGTCAAAATTTATTTTTTTTGCAATAATTTCCGTGCCATCTTTTCAAATGCCAAACCCGGAATATAAATGACGTAGACAGGTGCCCTCTACTTTTGTACCGAGTTTCAGCTTGATATCAAGTCGGGTCACGGAGCTATGACCTAAAATGTCAGTGCACGTACCCTATATCGCAGTAGCCATAAAATGAAATTTTTGAAATAGAGTGAATTCAAATGATTGAAAACGTTTACAAATAATATTCAATGCACACGAGATCATTCCAAGCAACCCCAAGGTCACTGGAGGTCATTTAAGGTCAAAGGTCACAAGTTGATCTGAAGAACGTGTGACCATGGCAGTTCCCCCTTTTTCATGTCCCTGGCACCGCCTATGCTAACATTATACAAAACATTGTAATGCGATTTTCACTTCTCTAGCATAGCATGACTAGCAGAAGCCAAAAAAGTGTTTTTACCTGTTTTGTTCATTCAGGTATTAGAAAACTAATCGTCTTATTTTTGAAACCCTGTGATCGCCCATGAATTTTTCTAAAAATTCCAGATTGGTGGACCCATGGTAAAAGTCCTATCCATAATCTCTCGATTCATGCCGGTTTCATTGAAATCGGTCGATAAACAAGGGAGTTATAAGAAGTCCAAAAGTACCCCCCATTTTGACACTTTTCCCCCCGGTATTCACAAATTTCAAAATTTTGAAAATTTCTTTTCATAAAAATGTAGTTCACGTCACGGCAAATCGATTGCCGTTTGTTGCGATGAAATCGGACGAGCAGTTCTCGAGATCTCAGGGGGGGGGCCAAATCCTCCCCCCTGCCGGGAATCGACCATATACCGTCTAGCCCTCCGGGAATAGGGTTAAGTGTCCCTCAAACGGCCAGATAAGTTCATGAAACTGCTCGAGGTGCCCATGAAAGTGCCAAAGGAGCGTCTGAGACGTCCCAAGACACACGTGAAACTTTAAAAGGAACCTAACATCACTAAAGGGCCCTGACACGACAGACGGCCCGAGGCCACCAAAAGTGTCCATGTAAGTGCAAGAAGAAACCCAACCTAAGCTTGCAAATGTCTCCAGAAACTAACAAGGGAAGCGGAGCTCTTCGATGACTAGATACAGAAACGACATTCCTAATAGAGGGATAGGCGCAGGCGCCTAAAATCTCGCTGTTGTTGTCATATTTTGGCCACTTTGTAGGGGAACAAAACGCGATGTTATCTGAAATAAGGTGGCGTACTTCAATTTTTCGCCTACCTTATATGGTAGAAAAAAGCCGAATTACATCAAGTATTTCCCCGAACCTGAGAAGATCCACGTTTCTCATATCTGAAGAGCCTCCCAAAAAAAGGTTCGAGCCAGGCCAGTAGGGGGGCCCGCGCTAACTATTCACCCCCTTTAACCCTATTTCCGGCAGGGAAGGGGTCTGAATCCACCCTTCCCCTAGTTTTTTGCTTGCCAATGCCAGGGTTTTTTAACGTAGCTTGACAAAACTTGATCAGTTTCTCCAGATATTCCTTGTACGTGCTGTAACAAACTTTCGTATTTCTATTTTGCTCAGGGGTGAAAACAGACAATGTTTTTGGGAGGCACCTAAGGCCAATTTTTGGGCCTGTTGAGGGTAGAAAAAATGTCGGCCAAAAATAGCACTCTTAAGATAAAACTTGAAACGTTGTCTGGATGTGTAGGTATAAAGTTGGACAAGCATACCAACACAATTTTGTTAACATGGGCTTACTTCACAAAATCAGGCCAAGGTCAAAAATCAAAATTTGGTTTCGTAGTGATAATTCTGGCGTCATTTTTTCAAATGCCAAACCCGGAATATATCTGACGTATAAGGGTGTCCTCAACATGTGTGTACCAAGTTTTAGCTTGGTGTCAGGTCAGGTCACGGAGCTATGATCTAAAATGTCAGTGCGCGTTCATTATATCATAGCAGCCGTGACATGAAATTTTAGAAGAAAAGTGAACTGAAATGAAAAGAAAGATTTTCAAACAATGCGAAATGCACACAAAATCATTCCAAGTGTCTTTAAGGTCATTGGAGGTCATTTAAGGTCAAAGATCGTAAGTTGACCTAAAGAACATGCGACCATGACATTCCCCCTTTTTCATGTCCCTGGCACCCTCTATGCCATCATTGTAGAAACAATGCAATACGATTTGTACTTCTTCAGCATAACATGACTAGTAGAAGCTAAAAAGTTGTTTTTAACATTTTTGTTAATTTTTTTTGAGAAACTAACCCTCCTAATTTTAAATCTTGTGAATGCCTGTGTATGTCATTCATTATCGCTCGATTCATGTCAATTCCATTAAAATCGGCCCATAAACAAACGAGTTATAACAAGTCAAAAAATATCCCCTTGGACCTTTTTGCCCCCTGTAGCCACCCCTTTAAAAAATTTGAAAACGTCTTTTCACAGAAATGCAGCTGACCTCAAATTGATGGCCGTTTGTGGCGATGAAATCGGATGAGCAGTTCTCGAGATCTCAGGGGGGAAGCTGAATCTGTCCCCCCCCCTGCCGGGAATCGGCCGTACCGTCTAGCCCTCCGGGAATAGGGTTAATACTAATAGTAGTAGTAGTAATTCTGTCATGCCGAATTTTTCGACAATGACAAGGCCAGTGACTTTGGGTCATGTGAACATTTGGCCTTGCTTACGTCATCAGTTGGGATTGTGGTTGCGAAACTAGCATATTCGACTGCTGACATGGATCCCCTGAAGGTATTTAAATTTCACCTGATACTGTATGAAGAGCGTTCCATTGTTTTTTTCGTCCCGAGGCTAAGAAAATAAATGTATCTCAACGGCTGGTGAACATAAAAAAGACTCCGTAAAAAAGATGTGCCCGCGTGGAAACATCGACACACTATGTCTCAGGGGCGTCGACTTCTGTAAATGATTGGGGGGGGGGGGGCGAGCTGAGGACCCGTCAACCTGACCTCCCCCCAAGTGTTTGTTTCTTAACGGATTTAGCCCAGTTTATTTTGACCAACGGAAATTCATAAGTTTGTTACATATAGAATACGCTTCCTTAATTTCTGTCCATCTCTTATCTATTGCAGCTGCTCTTTTCGTTATTATTACACATTTCCCTTTAAAAACGGCGGAAAATATTGGGGGGCGCAAACCAACACATTGGGTGGGCCCAAATCAGCGACGACGGAAAAGGGGGGGGGGCAGGAGGGGCAGTCGCCCCCCAGCCGTCAGGCTGGGGGGCAAATCGATGTTTTTGCCCCCCAGAAATTTCGGTCACTGCATCAAGCAAAATCGTAAAAAAGCAACCTTGCGCTATTAAAAAAGAAAAAAAACATTGTGGGAGCATTGGCAACAGATTGGTGCTTGATTAGAGCAAGCGTACCGATAACAGTCTTCGCGAAATTTAATACAATTCCGAAGGTTTTTCAGATATCCTAGTCATGAAATGTGATGGTACTCGGCGCCCATTACAAGACGAGACGATTCTGGCGATGATTTCAGGAGTAATCAGCGCAAGTGTACGCGGCAGCCTTTTGTACCAAACGTGACGTCAATAGGGAGAGATATAACCGTTTTTGTGAACATTAATACATGTGCGTAAGAGTACGGGGAAAGGCGGAGGGCTGGGCCATGGCCCCACTTTTTGGAAATTTAACATTAGCCCTGTGGGGAAAATTATATCATATTTATTATATGCTACCCTTATGTGATTTTAGCGTCACTCAGCTTGATGAATGTTGAGAATATTTTTTATATACTATGAGCAGTAATGTTAGACATGGAAATGATTGTTAATCCCTTGGGCACTCTGGCAAGATGGTTCCGTCCATTTTACAGTGGCGTAGCCAAGAGAGGGCAAGCCAGTTACTCAGAATGAGCAGAAAATGGCAGAACTGGCCTGCACAGACGTAAGTAATAACAAGAATCTCAAGAAGTTTTAGAAAATTGCATAGGCTATCGCCAATAAAGCTCCATCCATTGTGTAGATTGGTAACTAATGAATTTTTACTAAATTTAAGCATGAAAAACCATCACAAGAACCGCTTAGATCAATAAAATTTACATGGACAGGTTTACGTCGCGAAAATAAAGGAACACTAAAATTAGTTACCGTTAATTTCTAACTGCGTACGGCTGCGGCGACCGCCGAAAACCGGCGTGAAAATTGCCGTGTCTTTAACTCAACGTTTCGACGTATATATTGAAGAAATCTGAGAAATCAGACGTGTATCGGCATCTGTGGACCTTTACTTGTGCGTTGGTGCCTTTACCTAAGCGTTGTTAGTCACAGCCCTTGAGATTCAGGCCGTTTCTCGGCCTCATGCAGTCGGCTATGAGAAAAGATATATATGGGGCGTAAATTGCTTGCATATTATCTAAAACTAAAAATGAGACCAGTTTCGAGCTCTACTCGTCACACGCTTTCCAACGGTGAGCTTATTTGTATCGTGCGACCAACCGTTCGTGAGTTAGAAGGGGGCGGTCAACCACCCCCCCAGTCGGGCGTGATCGTCGCCGACCGGTGGTCGTGCGCGGGTTAAGATAGAGCTGATTAAAAGACAGATAGATTCAAAGAGCTGATCAAGGACGAAGGAGAGGAGGAAATCGTGGAATAATTGACAAAGCTACTAAGAATATAATAGACGAGTTAAAAGCGGAAACGAAAGAAATGCAAGGATGAATTAAACAAAAACTGGACAGACTAGTGGAATAGCAGCGGCAGAAAAAGGAGGTAGAACAAGGAGACGAAGAGAACCAAACCTTGCAGAAAAGCTTCAGAGACGTTCAGAAGCAATTAGCAAGCCAGGAATCTGCGAGGGACGCGGGAGGTTCGAGATCAGCTGAGCTGTCTGGTGTTCTCCGGTGCTCCGGTGCTCCGCCCGTCAGGTGTTCTCCCGGTCGGGTCGGCAGCAGGGGCGGCGCCAGTCGGCGGCGCGAGGCAGCCGACGCCCTGACAGCACGTCCGGGATGACGTCATCCGAGCGGTGAAACACCAGCTGGACGTCTGTCTTCCGGTCGACCGTGCTCAGGGCACAGCAGAGCGCAGGAAGATCACTGTACGCTTCCTGAGATCAGGCAGGTCCTCCAAGCGCAGTAAAATCTATAAGTGGCGCCGTATGCAGATCGGTAGGAAGGACGCTGAACTCTTCATCAATCAGTCACTGTCATCTGCTACGTACATTGTTTTTAACGAGTTCCAGCAACCGTAAAAACCGCGAGGATACACAAACACTGCGTATGTACACCAGACGAGGAAAGCTGTTCTCAAAGAGATGTGTGCGCACGTCTGGCCAGATCCATTCGCCCTCTAAATAACAAGATACCAGAGCATACCGGTCACGAATTTCCCTAAGGCTCTGCATGCATTCCTACCTGAAGCCGCTCACGCGTACGTTGCTGCCGCCGCCGATCCCTGGAACTGGCATACCGCCAGGGCTCTGCAGCCCGTGTCCAGTCCAGCCCAGTTTCTGCGACGCCAGTGGTGGTTGGGTCTATTTGCTATTGCGATGCGCTGTTCTCGATGTTCTTGATTTGTTCAGGGGTTTCTGGGCTGCCACGAATGATGCTTTTCCACACAAGGTCCGTAATGCTTCTGAAGCAATTTCTCCGCTACGAAGAATGATGGTAGATCCAAAAATATCTTCAGTGAACTGTCGCAGTCTTGGCAAATACGAAAAGAAGAGGGATGTATTTAACTTCCGCAAGGGGACTGATTTCAAGTTGTCCTTGCTGCAAAATATCCACTGCCTTCCTGACGAGGTGTATAGGTTTCGTAATTTGTGAAGGACCGACATTTTAGTTGCCCCATTTCCCAACAATGCGAGAGGTGTGGCCGTACTGGCAGAGTTTGGAGGCAAAACTTACGGATGTCAAAGCTGATGCCAATGGCAACTACTTAACTGCAAAGATGCTGATAGCTTTTTGAAATGTCAGTTGCCAACATATACGGCCCGAATGTTGACACCCCAGAATTTCATGACGATATACATAAAATACGTTTCGACATGGCACCAGATAGTCCGGTTTTGATGGCGGATGACTGGAATGTAGCGTTTCATTCATATCTCAATACATGCAGCCGTGCTCGTGATAATGATCCAGATGCGAGTATGAGACTGCGTAGAATTATGTCCGAAAGGAATTTAATTCATGTTTTTCGACATATGAATGGTGCAATTAAGCAATTTACCTAGAGTTCGTCGGTCGTCGGCGGATTATCTGTGCTGGAACAGGCGAGACCGGATCATTTCTTGGCCTTGGAAAGTCTCGTCGTACACATCGTGCGGTGCAGAGTCCTGCCGGTTTACCGAACCGATCATTCCATGAATAGTTCGAAGCTGAATTGAAGCGAGGAAAAGAGGGGCCCAGGATTCCATGAATTTAGCACTGCTTTGCTATCAGACGAAGAATAAGTAGCTAAAATAGTAGAGGTAATTAAGTAGGCAGTCGAGAAATATCATTACAGATTTACCCTCCTGAGCTTCTTGAGGTGAATCCCGGAGAAGTATCTTTTACAGTAGCGGGAAACGTTGTTAGTTAAGATTGAAACGAGAACTATATCATTCAGTATAGGCAAGAAACGGCTGAAAAAACGGGACGTCATCATCCTTATAACAAGATGCCAGACATAGAGGTGGAGACCAACACAGTCGGTAGTGAAGAAAAACTGAATAGTTGAAACGATGCAAAAGTGATGCAGAGTAAATCAGGGCACACAAGATTGAAGGAGCTCTCACGCGTTCAATGGCAAAATGGCACGAGGCGGGAGAGGGTTCCACGGCATATTTTCTTTGATTGGAAAAAAGGAATCATGACAGCAAACCCATCGCATTTTCGAAGGCTGAAAATGACACGCTGACGAAACAATCTGATATTATTGAAGCATTAGTGGCCCACTTTCAAAGCATCTTTAAAGAGCATAGGGCTTCCGAGTTTGAAATGAAACAAGTTCTCGAAGCTGCTGAAATGACGGAAAATTCTGAAAGTCAGAAGCTTCACATCAGAGGCCGATCGAAAGGACGGAGATTGCCTGCGCGCTTCACAAAATGAATGGTCAAAATGGCTCTGCCTCTGATGGTTTTCCGGCAGAATTTCTGAAGTTCGTTTTGGGCAGTATGGAATACTTTAATTATCGAATACTGACGAAAAGTTTCTTTGCACATGCTTTGCCTATGACCTGGAGGCAAGAAATTTTAAACTGCATCCAAAACCAAGCAAGTTACGCGGCTACATTATCTCGTACCGCCTGATTTTGCTCAACGGAAGGTCATAAACATGATGCCTGTCGTGGTTCGTAAAGAACAAACAGCATTTATTCGAAGCCGATCTATGGGCGATAACACTCGCCTAACCTACGATCTCCTGCAGTATTTGCAAGAACAGGGAGCTAAAACGGGCCTCTTTCACAGCATCGACATCGAAGGAACGTTTAATTCTGCAAACTGGGAATTTGCACGAAACGTATTAGTAAAAAGAAACATTCCGCAGTATATAATACAGTGTTTCGTTCCTTTGTATGTTGGTTCATTTGCGCCTTTAGTCAACAGTGGTAATAGTGGTCGTATATCGGACGAGATAAACCTAGAGGTATTGTGTAGACAAGGGGATCCTCAAGTTGCTACCTGTTTCTTGTTATAGAAAGTTTACTGGACATAATACGACACCATCGAGACATTCGGGGAGTTAAGGTGTAT
Source organism: Capitulum mitella (assembly GCA_030062745.1). NCBI lineage: Eukaryota > Metazoa > Arthropoda > Thecostraca > Pollicipedomorpha > Pollicipedidae > Capitulum > Capitulum mitella. Next base: position 2,850,389 of record CP099854.1, on the reverse strand, counting down.
ACGATGGAAACTCACGAATTACACAGACGACATTCTGTGCTTGCTTCATGGCAGCATAAATGGCTGTCAGCAGTTACTGAGGGATCTGGCTACCTCTTCAAAATTGTCTGGTCTCAAGCCGAATATTGCAAAACCTGAAGCCATCTGGCGAGGTGCCAACATGGCGCGTGAAATGGCGCGTATTTGTAGAAATATAGGCTTGAGATGAACTGGAAAATTACGATATTTGGAATATGGTACGCAAACAAGGACAAAGGAGCTTTAGGAAAACTTTAAAGAAAGAGCGTTAGAGACGGAAAAATTGCTGGAAACCTGGAAGTGCCGTCGTCTTACAATTAAGGGTAAAACAACCATTTTAAAACAATTGGCACTTCTATCACTGATCACCTGCGGTTCACTTGCGGTTCCACCTGCATGCATCTTCACAATAGCATTATTCCAGCCACGAAAAACTACCGATAATCTCCGACAAGTGGAATACGCGCCGCGGCGTAGACGGAAAATCCGCTCATCGTCCCAAGGCCAAACTCCACGGAGTAATGGCATCATCGCCCTTCCGGAAAACCGGTACCAGGACCAGCGACAGCAAACGTTCACTTGCAGACCTTGCTCGGCATTCTATGCGGCCTGCTTTAGATTAACCCGTCCCCGACTGGGGGGGGCAGTTGACTGCCCCCCGAGGTTTTTCTGGAATTGCGAGCGAACGAGCTAACACAGAGTCACGAAACTATGTGTACCTTTTGCTTCATCAATTTTACATCTAGCGTCAAAATTTTGACCTCAGGTCAGGTCAGGTGCCTGACCTAGGTCAGGTCAAACAGACCTATGTCAAAAAAAGTTTAGCGCCCTCTAACTTTTTCGCAAAACAAGATATCTCAATAATACTTTCAGGGATTAGTGATCGTCATAGATGCAACAAATCTACAGTCTCGGATTTTTCGGAATTTTCCAGGCCATTGACCCAAGGTCAAGCCCATTTTTAAGACATATCACCGTTTTTTCGGAAATTGACGGAATATTCCATAACATTTTTAGTGTGGAGTGAAGCAGACATCTAGTTACCGTCATTTGGCAAAGTATCAGTGACTTCCAGCCATTGACCTGAGGTCAGGTCACCAATAACTGTAATGGGCCAAAATGTACCACCGTCAAAATCGACGATGAATTACTCAGAATGGGTAGAAAATGGCACAGCTAGCTTGCACAGACGTAATTAATACCAGGAACCTCAAAAAGTTTGAAAAAGTAGCATATTTTGCAAATAAACAGGCTCTCGCCAATAAAGCTCCGCCAACTTTGTAGATTGGTAACTAATCAATTTTTCCAAAATTTAAGCATGAGAAACCATCACAAGAACCACAGAGACCAATAGAATTGACACAGATCGTCTTTTTCGCGAAAATAAAGGAACGCCAAAATTAGTTCCCGTCAATTTGGTACCGCGTACGGCAGCGGCGCACACTGACAGCTGGCGGGAGAATTACCGTGTATTTAACTCAACGTTTCGGCGTATGTATTGAACGAATCTGGGGAAATTAGACGTGTATCGGCATCCGCGGACCTTTACTTGTGCGCTGGTGCCTTTACCTATGCGTTATTAGTCACAGCCCTTGAGATTCAGGCCATTTCTCGGTCTCATGCAGTCGGCTATGAGAAAACATATATAGAGCGTAAATTGGCTTACATATTACCTAAAACTAAAAATGAGACCAGTTTCGAGCTCTACTCGTGACAGGCTTTCCAACGGTATGCTTATTTTTTATCGTGCGACCAACCGTTCGTGAGTTAGAGGGGAGAGCAGTCAACTGCCCCCCCCCCCCAGTCGCCCATGTTCGAGACGGACCGACGGTCGTGCACGGGTTAAGCGCTGAACCATGAGAACGAAAAACGGATGCTACGTGTTTGAACGAAATCAAGGAAACGGTGGCCTTGGTAAGTAATCAGTCGAAAACACACCGCAGGTCGCGGGCTTTTTGTGTGCCCCGCTGCAGGGGAGCGCCCAAGCTTTCCCGAGTTTCCGCTGATCAGACCTTCAGATCAGATCAGATCAGATCAGTCTTCAAGCTGTCGGTCAGCTGCTGCCCCGGGGGTCAGAGGTCATAACCTCTGACCTCCGCTTCGACCCAGAGACTACGAACCGGCACAGAGCAGCTCCGGATCAACCAAAATCAGGCTAAGAATGGCAAAATCCAAAAATGACTTCAAGACTAAAAGTGACTAAAATCAAAACCAGCCAACGGTGGCAAAAACAGACTAAAATGGGCCTTACATTTCGAGACCTCTAATCCAGCCGACAAATAAATGCGATGGTAGCGAGAGCGAAAATTTAACCACGGCTGTGACACTAAAACTTTTACCCAAATGTACGAACTAAAAAAAATTAACCGCTAACATAGAAACCGGCTAACAGTGGCAAAACCTGACTAAAATTAGCCTGAGAGAGAGGCCTTTGACCCAGCAGTCGAACAACCATCATGGTAGCGAGAGCGAAGCATTTGCCCGGACAAACCAAACGGCTCTTAGGAATTGCGAGAAAGTGAAAACGAACAGCGTATCGAGAGCGCCTCAGATCGAACCTTCTAAGCACCTCGAACTCCTTTGTAACGTGGAACACGTTGTATTCCACGTGAAGCTCTCCCCATGGCTTGACCGCAGGCCATCCCGAGCGCCAGACAATCCGCGGCCCGACCGCGGGCGGAGATTTCAGAATACCTCGCTTCGGCTGTGGACACGGGCTGCGACCTCGCAGACGTCGACACGGGCGATCTGCCGCCCGAGTACGTGGAAACGGCAGCTCTCGGTGCCTGGTCAGTGTATCGTCTGCCGCGCGGTCGCAGTCGGACTTCGGGTGGCTGTGGTGCTGCTGTATGAGTGTTGTGCTCTCTCATCTGAGAGGGGAATTTCACTGGAACTGCCTCTCTCTGTAGGGATACCAAGTGACGAAGATTTGTGCAAGTTGCAGCTTTGCCTAAAACCGGGAAGACGCATTCTGCGGTTGTTACGGGAATGGCAGCGTGCGAATTACCTGTTTTGTTGTACTGGTGCGATTCAGGTGAAATGGTTTCTCCAAAGTGACAATCCACGCGTCATTCGTCTCTCCCACGTCTGTCACTTCGTTCCACTGACCAACCACCCGCCTCACCCCTCGGACTCCTCGTCGGCGCCTGTCCCCCGCAGCAAAGATGGCGTCGCCCGGTGACGTCTGGTCACGTGACGAGTCGCCGCAGACAATTCAAGGTCGCGTGCAGCCCAGCTGGTCGTCTGAACGCGCCGCAGGTCAACGACCCGACCATTCCGAACCGCGGACCGCACACAGCGCGAACTTTCACAACTACGCAATGCTGCAGAGGTGGTTAGCGAACGTGGTCTTTCCATTTGCCTCGAACTTCAGCAGAACAGATCTACGATATGACACGGAAAACTTCTAAAACTGACGCATTTCTTTTGCTTTATGCATTTAGCAACACAAACGAACAAGACATTTCTTTCATTACTTAGCATCAGATTAATTGGTAAGGTTAAACGTTACAGACGCCCACGATGTTATCTGGTGTTATTACACATTGTTTCAAGAACCACGCATGGAAAAATAGATTTAACAGCGATAACATTTCACCCGGAATAGTTATGTGGGCAAAAGAGCTTGCAAGCTACCACGCTGCAAATGAAAATGGGATTTGGGAAACATCCAAAGAATTACACTGTCTTTCAATGAAAACTATGGCAGGGTGCCCGTGGTTACGAAGTTATTTGCCTACACAATGCGTAACGGACACACCGTCGACATATGGCGTTGCCCATGATAATTCATGATTTCCAGAGGGTTGGCTGTTGGTTTATTTAACGACGTTCTCGACTGCCAGCGTCATTTCGCGTCGCAACTCCTCTGGCCAGTTGTCGCGGGAACGGTGAAATGTCGCTATTACCCGGATTCGAACCGCAGGCTCTTCGCTCACAAACGGCGCATGATGACCACCACACTATGCCGCCGGATTACGTTACCCTATTTCCCTGCTCTGGCCTAAGAATTAGACATTGGCTGAAGTGTCGTAGGGCCATATGGACCCCGATTTTGTACCCGCTGCACGAATAAAAACATCGGGACATTGGCGAACAGCGTTCTGGTGGCACTGGAGATGTGCATGACGACGTACAGCTGCTGCATGACCCGCATCTTCAGCAGCTGCTGAAACGCTGACAGCCGACGACACCGGTGTTCGGATTCCTGCTGGATGACGTCATCGTCCGGGAGGTCGACGACGGTGCGTGCGTGCCACTGTGCATGTGGCTAGGAACACAGCGGGTATTTTACAGCAGGAACAATTTGGAATCATTACCCATGAGGTATTTTAATGCATCCGTCTTCTTTTTGTACTGGCCAACACCGCGATAGTTCACTGAACGTATTTTTAGATCTTTCTTCTCTGGAGCAGGAGAACTGCTTCAGAAGCATTACGAACCGTACGTAAAAAAAGACCAATTCGTGGTAATTAGAAACATCTGAACACATCAAGAACACCAAGAACGGTGCATCGCAAGAGTAATTAGACCCAAACGGTGTTGGCGTCGCAGAAACTGGGCTGGACCGGATACCTGGGCTAAAGAGCCCTGGCAATGCGCCAGTGAGAGAGATCAGTGGACGGGGACAGGAATGTGCGCATGAGCGGCTTCAGGGAGGAATTTGGGCAGAGACTCAGAGAAATTCGTGATTCCGATCAACTGGTATCTATTCTACTTATTTCCAGAGCGAATTAACCCCAGACGAACGCTCGCACCACTGTTCGAACACGTTTCCCGTCTCGTGTACATACACAGTGCTCGCACATCGTCGCGATTTATACAGTTGTCAGAACTCGTTAAAAACAATGTACGTAGCAGATGTCAGTGAATGGTTGATGAGCAGTTTAGCGCCATTCCTACCGGTCTGTATAAGGCGCCACTCGTAGATTTTACTCCGCATGGAGGACCTGCCTGATCTCAGGAAGTGCACAGTAACCTTCCTGCGCTCTGCCGTGCCCTGAGCACGGTCGACCGGAAGACAGACATCCAGTCGGTGTTTCACCGCTCGGATGACGTCATCCCGGACGTGCTCTCAGGGCGTCGGCTGTCCCGCGCCGCCGACTGGCGCCGCCCCTGCTGCCGACCCGGCCGGGAGAACACCCGACGGGCGGAACACCGGAGCACCGGAGAACACCAGACAGCTCGGCCGATCTCGAACCTTCCGCGCCCCCTCGCAGATTCCTGGCTTGCTAATTGCTCCTGAACGGCTCTGAAGTTTTTCTGCAGGTTTTGGTTCTCTTCGTCTCCTTTTTCTACCTCCCTGTTTGCCACTTCCACTCTATCACGTAGTCTATCTAGTTTTTGGCTGAACGATCCTTGCGTTTCCTTTATTTCGGCCTTTAACTCGTCCGTTATCTTCTTAATAGCTCTGTCCATCATTTCGCGATTTTTCCTCCCTTCTTCCTTGATCAGCTCTTTCAATTCATCTTCCTGTCTTTCAGTCATCCCTGTCTTAAACTTGCCGTTCCCTCCGGGGATGATGCCTCGTCCGATGCACTCACATGCTGTTTCTTCGTTGACATGGTGGCTTCTGCGAAATACTCGAAATTATGCCAAATACTTTAAAATAAGATGTCTTTCTCTGTTGCTCTCCCTTCGCCCTTCAACGTGGCTTGGGCATCGAAAGCTGTTTAAGTCCTTTCTCTCCATGCATCGTCATTGGAATAATGCTAGGGGGAGGGGGCAGTTTCTCCCTTACCTCCTTCCCCCGTAGTGCCGTATTTGCCTCGCTGTTGCAAAGGACGACGTGTCCATAGCGTTCAAAGTTGCTGATTTTCTGTGATCAGATCCAATCTTTCTGCTAGTAAAGAACAGAGAGTAGACTGTTTTCAAGACTTTTGACTACACAAGGAAACAACAACGCAAAATTTAGTCGTTCTAAAATAAATAAAACAGGCATTGGTGGAATTAACAATGTAGCCAGTGCACGGTTGATATGTGTATATTTCGTGATGCTTGGTTCGTATTCCCAGAACTACGAAAAAGCAACACTGCCAGGGGACCACGGCGAGTTCTTATGTTCGCATTGTACAACTTTCGAGCAACACACAACAACAGGGCCTATTTTAACATGTTAACTGGGGGGGCAAAGGCCCCCCCAGTCGGACACTTTGCCCCCCCAGTCAAGATCCTTTGCCCATGCAAAGAAAAAACAGCCAGGTGTACTAGCATACCCAGGAAGGTATTCCATAAAGCGCTGCGCTCGCAAAGCAGCATCTTATCAACGAAGGATGTGTTGAATCACTGAGTAATGTGAGAGCACACTTAGAAGCATCACTTTATAATACGTGACCGCTGGCGAACGTGTTTCGTAATTAGTACGCCGGCACCCGATGCCGCGATTGTCTGGTGAGCGGCCAAGACGTTTCATTGCTTCGTAAGCACGTTAAAAATGATGATAACCATCTTTGATGTGTTCAAGCGCAAGAAAACTGAAGGGCGAGCTGGTGCGCAGGGCGGTTTCGCTATGGTGAGATAAGGTTTATATGAATGCGGTAACAGTCCAGCAGTGCTGTAGTTATCACCAATCATCCTGATCTGAAAACCCTACTAAAATCCCAGTACCTGATTGGTAGAACTTCATTGAACTACGCGGTTAAACCCAAGTTTTACGCGAGGAAAACGGAAAATTAATCAGTCATTATTAAAACCGTCAATCTTGCCGCTCCTAGTGCATGGGTTTGAGCATCCCATGAGCATGCTTCATCTGCTTAACGAACATGGCATGGCCCAGACTGCAGATAATGACAAATGTTGATGATATCTCACTGAGGCGGGCCTAAGGCGAATGTTTTAATCTGAGGTGACTTTTTTATTTTGGGGCCGATAACCTGGAAATGGAGAAGTTTGTTCTGCCTGTGTTGGGACAGCTTTTACACTTCTGCGCAGTGTTGAAAAACATATGACCAAAATTCGGTGAGAAAATGTATTTTGGGGATAGATTAGATCAACAGAAACTATCCCGCAGGCAACCTACTGTCTCATTTAGTGAAGAATCGAAGCTGCCGCAACATCTCGCCAATATTCTGGCCATCGTTTGCAGACTGTGACTTATATATTTGAAGTACCACGCCTTGCCATGCCACGGTAACCCACGGTGCCGGTCTGGCAATTTCCCGCGCGTTCTTAGACGTCAGGATGTTTAAGGACCACCTGCGTCAATGCAAAAAGTGCCTTTTATAACGGAAGTCTGTGCCACTATGGCTGCACCACGAGAAAAAAAACGAATTTTGGTTTACCGGTGCTCAGACCTGCCTTCGCGGGGAGAAGTGCTGCAGCAATATTTTCAGTCCCACCGTGTGGATAGGCTTACCCAGAGGTAGGTCAAAACACAGATCGTCCGCGAAATGATGGTGTGAAACAAAGCCGGTATTCTCACTGCACTGGCGCGGAACGTGATAAAGAAGCTCAACAGGAAGCTTGACCAGTACCAAAGGCAAATTCTGGAGGTTCACCCCGGAAATTGACAAGCAGGATGGATTTAGGGACAACCTTAACAATCTTTTTGACCTTGCCCTTGTCGGCACCATTAAGATCATCAAAGCCAAGAGGATAAAGACATTCTCTAGGCCCAAGGGGAGCCAGGTCGCCGAGGCGTCATGGTGGTATTCGATAAGTTCCCTTCTGAGAAGGAGGAGCGAGCTCTTCAACGACAACAGTAGGCCGAAGCTTTAAAGGGCCCGCCGTTAGATTAAACAGCAGACCGAGCATGAGGCAACTGCCCAGCTGGAATACTCGCCTACCGACAACACACAACTGACAGATCAGGATGATCCGCAGCCCATGGCCATGCCTTCGAAGCGGCCCTGCAGGACAGCCAAGAACATCGCCACTCCTGGTCAGGCAGCAGCCCTCGATCGGACCAAGCTCAATGATCGCTCTGCAATTCACTTCCTATCGGCGACGGCTTCGGTCCTCGGCCACGACTCCTCTGAACTGGCGATCACAGAAGCTCGGGCAGGCGCGCACGTAGATCGCAGAGGAAAGCCATTGCGGACGAAATCTAGCATTCTTTCTCCGCGTCACCCAACCTGGTGGTCCACTGGGACGGTAAACTGTTACTGACGATGGAAAGGAAAAGGTGGATCGACTCTGTCATTGTAACCGGTCCAAGAAGTGCCGCCAAGCTCTTCGGTGTTTGGAAGTTGCAAGTAGAGTCGGAGCAACGCCAGCCAACGTTGTCGCGCTTTGTCTGGAAGACTGAGAGGTTTCGGACAACGTCGTCGGCATGAGCTTCGACACCACCTCCAGCTGGTTGGTTGGTTGGTTATTGGGGCTTAGGGGCGCACCGACTGCAGGGTCATTCGGCGCCCAACCACCTCCAGCAATACTGGACACGTTGTGGGAGCAAACACGCTTCCTCAGCAGAAGCTTGAGTGACGGCCTATTCACTTTGCTTGTCGTCATCATATCGTCGAACTGGTGGCAGAGGCGGCTTTCTCCACGCGCTTCGGTCCGTCCTCGGGACCGCGATCTCCTTGTTCAAGAGCTTCGAGAAGAGATGGAGGCTCATTGATTGGAACAAGTTTGAACCTATGGTGTATGAAGACCTGGAGCCAGCAGTGGCCGAGACGTTTTTCTCTTCCAATGATCGTTTCGTCGCCTTCTGCCGTGAGAAGCTCGCCGAAATCCAGCCTAGCGATGATTATCGTTGGTTCTTTGAGGTATCGATTATCCCCTTTGGACAACAGCTTCCACGGGGAATCAAGTTCCCCAGCCAGGTGCTCTCCAACGTGCCAGATAGATGGTTCCATCGCGCCAAATGGATGGGGCGCATAATCTGCGGGATCAAGATCTTCCTGCTTTGCCATCAGTTCTCCGTGACTCTCAGTGAATTGGGAGCACTGAAACGCTTCGTCTCTTTCATGGTTGTTTTGTTCGTCAGTGCATGGTTCTGCTCTTCATTGGCGGTCAGCGCTTCCGTGCACGACCTGACCGTTCTGCAAAGCCTGATGTGAATGCTGAAATTCCGAAGGGGATCTCCAAGGAGTTTGCCGATCACCTATTATCTATTATGACATTATAGTCGACATATGATTTATCATAACAATCACCTATTATGGTGCCCCAGCGAAGAACTGGCTGGTGTGTCGTTCTTCGACGAAGGCGTGCCGTGTGAGATGAAGACGAGGATGATCGCGGCACTCCAGGAACAGGGATCGGAGAGTCCTCCCAGCGAGCGCAGGTGGATCTCGCAGAAAAGAAGGTTCTCGTCCCAGGAAGATCATCGTCGACTTCATTACCGCAAAGTCGGTGGGCAACCTGAAAGCCTACGGCATCAACATGGACTTCTTTGCCGCCGAACCCGCTGATTGGGAGACAGCACCTGGCTTCACGAACGCTAAGGAAGTCCTGTGCGCGATCGCGGTAGTTAGCGACTTCGCCGAACGAGCTGCGGCTCTTATCCAAGTATACAACAAGGTACTAACGAAGGCTGAAGGGCAAAAGCAGTACCTGCTGCAAGTCGTCGAACAGCATCGTCGCCAGAACCCCGAGACCACTAAGAGGACTGAAGTATCATTCCCACCTAAGCCACACTGCTGCCGACAGGGCCAGTGACCTATGACCTGAGACAGAATGCGAAGTGTCTTTCGATCCAGTGTGTCAAAAGGAGTACTATGATGTGCATTTTATGCATATCGTGCGCTTGGTTTAAAAAACTGAAGCACAAAACACGTTTGGGGGCATTTCAGACACATCTCTCCCTGAGCGAATCTCCCAGGGATCACAAGTCCATGGAGAATGAGTTCTTACTGGGGATAAATGAAATGGTGTTCTTTGAATTTAATGGGCTCGGAATGCACAAAAGCCGGCGCGAATTTCATTGAAATAAAATAAAATCCAGCACAAACGACATACAGTCTTCGTGTGAAAGTGCTAAGAGTGCTGGACCAAGGCCATATTTTGCACACATGATTTCCTCCAAAAGACATATCAGTTAATGACAGAGCGCTGTGGAAGTGTTCATCGTAATTCGCCCTTATATATATATATATATATATATATATATATATGCCTTCCTTAGGAAAACATTGATATCTATATATATATGTCCTTTCCTCAAGATATATATATATATATATATATATATATATATATATATATATATATATATATATATATGAAGTGGACAGAATTCATTAAGAACACAAATGCCCGGGGGGGTGGTCTCAGCCAATGCGTCTCGTTCGCAGAATTGCCCCCGCAGTCATTTTTCCTTAAAATAGGCCCTGCACAACAATGACATGAGCGTCGTCAGTACAGGAATTTTTTCTCCCAGCGTCAGAAAGAACACCTCTGGCCTGCCAGTTACGCAACATCTGCCGCAATTCGTGGCAGGTTTCCCACACGGCACGGCTAGATAAATAACGGCCGGTTTGTCCGGAGACGGCCTTCCAAGACAACAGCCCCGGGAATCCCTCTCCGTCACTCGTGGATGACGTCACATCGCCAGGGGCGCTGCCGTCGGCCGGTCGCTGATTGGCTGCTGCTCCGCTGGCCGGCGGCCGGCCGCCGCAGTCCGGCAGTTTTCGCGGCGACCTGAAGCGATGAAGGTCGCCGTGCTGTTCTCCGTGGTGGCGGCCGCGGCCGCACACCGCTGCCCCTGTGCCGAGCCGCTGAAAGTGGGCCCGTGCGAGGCTCTGATACCCCGCTGGTACTTCTCCACGGAAGAGGGCACGTGCCTGCCGTTCCAGTGGGGCGGCTGTCAGCCGAACGGCAACAACTTCGAAACGCTGGCCGACTGCAGGGTGAGCTGCATCGACGAGGGCTGCGAGCGGCCGGGCTTCTGCCTTCTGCCGCCAGATGTCGGGCCCTGCGAAGCCGCCATTCCCAGCTACTACTTTGACGGCGAGAGCTGTCGTGAGTTCACATACGGCGGCTGCGAGGGCAACGCCAACCGGTTCGATACGGTCGACCAGTGCGAAGCCGTCTGCAGGCCCGACACCGGGGCCTGCTCAGGAAAAGCAGGATGTCCAGCGCGTTACTGAACGCTGACAACACCGGACATTGCCCGGTGAGGACGGAGCGGCCGCTCAACGGTTTTTCGAGACGAGTTTGCCGCCTTTCAGCGTAGTGTTATTCTGATGGAGGTGTAGGCTGTGTTCGTCCACCGGCATTCTCGACTTCGATTTTTGATTGGTACTGGGTTCTCTTTTGTCTTTGGTCTTTGAACAGACCACGTCGTTTACCGTGAAGTTAGATAGCTTCCGTCGACGAGGCTGTGACATTTTTTTCAAAGATGTCCGCTTCTTAAATTCGTGTGTTGCTCAATACAGCAGAAAAGGCTGCCGGTTTTTTTGTGTGGCGTCTTACTCTTCCATGTAATGACAGAGCGAATGATATGGGTTGCCCACCGAAGGCTGCTTTTTCATGCTGTACCTACATCGAATTTCCACTAAGACATATTTTATCCAAACATTTAACTCGTCATTAATGAGATCACAACACAGCGACGGTTACGTTCGCAGAGAGGTATACTTGATGGTGCCGCAGCCATTCTGCGTCAGTTTCATTCCCTACTACTGCGACAGCAATGCAATCAACGTTGTCAGTGTTTCCCTCCCAGCATCTGGAAAGTTCCGGCATCCGTAACTTCTCTGGAAAGGTATGTCCACGGGTCAGCCAGTCAGCCGGAGATAACATTCTGTTCTCTGCGCACAACCTGAAACGTTGTGTGCGCAAACTGTGAAATAATTGCCAAAACTCGTGAAACTGTCCTTTTCGTGCCTTGGCTTACGAGCAGACGTTTTCAAAACTAAGAAAGGACATGGCAAAATTCTGCAGTGTGAGATTAAACACTGTTGAGTGGCATACTATTACATGCACAGGTTGCACGCTGGTCGCACGCTAGAATTCCCCCAAAAATCATGGATTGCGCCTATTCTTTCGTTGCTGATCAAAGCAACGAGACCACAGACGGATATTGGGTAATCGAAGGTAGTCCAACACAACACCCTGAGGTAGTCCGAGTTCAGCGTGCAAGACGAATAGCAAGCTGGCGTGACAACCGGCGACCCCGGCGGCAGGAAACAAGACGTCTTCTCACAGGATATTGCCACATTCCGCCGCGTAGGGTGACCCTCTGGCGTCTCGAGTGCTCAGTTGCCGTTGGGCGGGGCCAGGTAGCTGACGTCATTTGCCGATGGCCAATCAGCGGGTGGCGTCAGATACTCCGGCCAATCAGCGTGAAGCCAGTCGTCCGTCGGCAGCCGGGCTAGTGGCGCGGACCGGCAGCCGTCTAAAGCCTGCGGGAAAGCTGTGGAGATCCCTGTCGACGGCAACCAACGACGCCGTGGTCACTCACTGAAGGAGCCACAAGGTGGCAGCTGTCGGCGCCGAGTTCGCTTATGGTCGTCACATCCCGGAGTTCTGAACATGATACGCCGCGAGCTACATATGTTTCAATGTATTTCTTTTATCACGAAGGAAATACCACTACGCCATCAGTGATGAGCTTGCGCTTTGCATGTGCATGTGATGAAAGCACTGGTGAACGTACAACAAACAGCTCACTTAGCTCAATGCTTTACGCAAACAAAACAGCTCTGCTCTCATCTGGACACACGATGGCGCGTCAGTGAATGTCACAAAATGCACTATGACGACGTCCATCAAGGTTCTGCCATGGCCAGCTGGCTCCTACTGACTGAACAGCGCCCATAGAGGCACAGCAGGCAATGTCAGCACACGACGGAACAGACCGAACAGCGTCCACAGCGGGATAGCAGGCAGTGTCAACACAGTCAAGGACCGAACAGCGTCCACAGCGGCACAGCGGGCAGTGACAACACACAGCGCAGCAGGCCGAACAGCGTCCACAGCGACACAGCGGGCAGTGTCACCACAGTGGAGGACCGAACAGCGCCCACAGCAGGCAGTGTCAACACACAGCGGCGGACCGCGCCTGCCGAGCTCAGCCTGCCCACACGCCCCGAAGAATCCTGAAATCTGCCAGCACCGTCAGAACATTAAACACAAAACACTTCTTTAAAACGTAAAGCGTACTTCTTCCACTACGGAGCACCACAGGCGTGACGCCATCGACGTAGCCTGATGACGTCACCGAATAACGTTACCCCAGCGGCCGCAACAGCTCCGGCCTGGCTTCTGCTTACTTTCGGCAGGTCGAGTCGTCTGGCCCGCAAACCTAGACCGCACAGCCCGCTGCCGCCGCCGGGTCTTAACATGCAGTTCATTCACCTCAGAAAAGTCGACAGAAACCTCGACGGCCGCACCACCTCGCGACGGCTGTCACAGCTCAGCTTCTCCGGTGTGTTCGCAGATGTCACCACCGTCGGCAGCGGCGGGGTTTCTGGGCAGCCCAGAAGGCGACCGACCGAGTCTTCTGGCAGCACGCGGCCGCGCAGGATCCGCACGGCCTCCCGCGCCGCCGCGCACACCGGCGCACGAGCTGAGGATACAGGTCACACAGAGGTCAAACATTGGCACACCAGCGCAGGAGCCGAGGATACAGTTCACAGCAAGGTCAAACACTGGGACAGGGCTTGCAGATGGGAGTCTAGGTCACAGAGGTCAAACATGGTTGGAAGCTGAAGGTACAGGTCACGCAGAGGCCAAATACTGGCACAATGCTGGTAACTGAAAAAACCAGACTAAAGAAACCAGACAAACGACTAAGAAATCAAAATTAAATTAAAATAAAACAACTTGACTAAAGAAATCGCCATTCGCTACCAATCAACGCGACGTCTGCATATGCTACGGTTAAATCTCGCGAGGTTCTCTGCCTCCAAAAAGCAAGGAGGAACACCCCAGTCTCTGCAGTCCGCGTTACTCATCATGACGCACCTCTAATACTCTTCATCAGACGTTAGCAAATAATAGTAGTACTCGTAGTCGTCATCTGAGGAGAAAGACTCGCTCGATGACGACAGAGCGTCTGCAGTAGGGGCCTCGCTCGTTGACGGGACGGCCTCTGTAGTGGGGGCCTCGCTCGCTGACGGGACGGCCTCTGTAGTGGGGGCCTCGCTCGTTGACGGGACGGCCTCTGTAGTGGGGGCCTCGCTCGCTGACGGGACGGCCTCTGTAGTGGGGGCCTCGCTCGTTGACGGGATGGCCTCTGTAGTGGGGGCCTCGCTCGTTGACGGGACGGCCTCTGTAGCGAAGGCCTCGTTCGTTGACGGGACGGCCTCTATAGCAGGGGCCTCGCTCGCTGACGGGACGGCCTCTTCAGACTGGACCCCGTTCGTTGACGGGACGGCCTCTGTAGCGGGGGCCTCGCTCGTTGACGGGACGGCCTCTGTGGTGAAGGTCCCGTTCACTGACGTGACGGCCTCTTCAGACTGGACCTCGCTCGTTGACGGGACGGCCTCTGTAGTGGGGGCCTCGCTCGTTGACGGGACGGCCTCTGTAGTGGGGGCCCCGCTTGTTGACGGCACGGCCTCTGTAGTGGGGGCCCCGCTCGTTGACGGCACGGCCTCTGTAGCGAGGGTCCCGCTCGTTGACGGGACGGCTTCTGTAGTGGGGGCCCCGCTCGTTGACGGGACGGCCTCGGTAGTGGGGGCCCCGCTCGTTGACGGGACGGCCTCCTGCTCTTCGGGTTCCCTCGGGATCACCAGGTTGGCGTAGACCACCGAAGCACGTGATGCACCCATTACCAGGTACTCCTGACGGCGCCAGCGAACAGGTTAACCGACTGGTGGCGCATTTTGGCGTCAATCTACGCCCCAGTCACCAGGTGTCGTTTACAGACAAGGCGCACGCGTCCGGTAGCATACATGGGCGGCGTGAAAAAGATGTTTGGGCCGCGATTGGTTCGCCAACGTCGACAAAGGCGTAACGTTTACGCCTCGGAACGGGGGAAGCTGTTCTGGAACGGCTGGACTCACCTGAACTGCCTGCAGCGACCAGCCCAAGCACGAGATTAAGGGCCAGTATGTTTGCACCCACCAGATCCACGTTAATCCTCGTCCGGCGGGGGGGGGAGGTGGTTGCCACCTCCTAGTCAGTTGTTTTATGATGTCGTATAAGTGTCGGGGCTAGGATGCTGTTTTTTTTTTTTGTATTCGAGGCTTCATTCATTGCGCATATTTTGAGCAAAAATTTTGCTGACGTCAGTTCAGGCCATGGCGTCATTCTTGGTGGTCTGCACACCAGTTTTGCACAAAACCCGCAGCATTTCCGTGGTAACCCGGTGCTGCTGGCACAATGATGTTTCCTTCGGCTGAACAACTAACACCACATGACACAACGTAGCGTGCTCTCAAATAGTCACATCTGAAGATAAGGTCAGGTCAGCGAATTTGACTGACGTTATTTGACCACGACATTATTCCTCTTTTTTGTGGGCTTATTCCAATGTTTATGGAAGTACATGGATTTGTAAGCACAGTTCCAGACGTCAACGCATCGCGCTGTATGGACGGAGTAGTTCAGTTGGTGCCACGTAGTCTTGGACCGAGAGGTCCTAGGTTCGATTTTCGAATCATGCTGAACTCGATGAACTGAATAAGCAAGAATGGTACAAAAGGGATGCCGAATTCGAAATCAGGGCCCGAAGTACCCTATACTTAACCCGTGATCAATCACAGTCACCGGAGATCAACCGAGGCCACTCGAAATATCTTTATCTTGGGTCGCCACTTGGGTATTTCTGAGCGCTGATTTCGAATCTGGCATACATTCTGCGCCATCCTGACTTATCCTGGTTCATTTCACGACACACAAAGGGCCCTAAATTCCACACTGCTCCAGCCGGTCACGGGTCTGACCTCGCCGGACCTATTTTACTGACCGGCGGACGTCATTATGAAGGGCATCACTAGACTTGCAACTCTCCAAGGAGTCTTACGCTTCTCATCCAGTGTCTAACTGTGAAGCCTGTGGTCTCTGTGGCCTTTCAAAAAAGGCGTTCTGCCATTTTCGTTAATTTCGGTTCTCTGACCTCACCCTGGGGGCCATCGGTTACACCAAAATCTTAAAACTGGGCACCACTGGCTTGCTCTCATGGCGGGCAATACGCTCGTTTTTGTTTAGCGGCTGTAGCTCAATTAGGAGCGAAACGGCAAGGGGGGGGGGGGTCGCCACGCAGCTACCCAGTCACTTGAGACGTTAGTAAAAAAACCTACGCCCGGCAAAGGTTATCTCACTACATTGCGGTCCGATTCCTAACAACCACCAGCGATGCAGGAACTCAGAATCCCCATCATATCTTATCCCCCTCACCTTATCATACATGTATTTACATAACAGCACGCTTGGACCGACCGTGTAACGTTCCGTGTACCATGTTCATATTCACGAAAGCGTGCATCCCCTACCCATCCACACAATGCTGGCATCCCAGTCGCGTAGAGACTGACTTCCACTTCCCGGTCTCTGCCCCGCCGCCCCCTGAAAGCGCCACCACCAGTGGCGTCCCGCAGGGGGGGGGCCTACCTCGGCGGCCGTGCCGGCGGTCTGAGACGGGACGCAGACGGCGGGGCGGGGCGCCGGCTGGCGGCCTACCTGCGGCGACAGCGTCCTCAGTATGTCGCCCAGCTGGTCGGCCAGCTGGCTGAACCGCGGCCGGCTGTCTGGCACCAGCCGCCAGCAGTTCAGCATCATGGTGTACCTGCCAATGACGTCACACCACATCACCGCTCATATCGCCCCGAGTCAGGCCACACTACCTCACACCACATCACGTTACCACATGACGTCAAGTCACATTATATCACTTCGCACGACACCGACCCGCTCTCACCACATCACGTCACATCATCCTGCTCACATCACATCACAGGGGACCACCGCGCTCACATCACATCACTCTGACGGCGTCACGCGGGCCCCGGCACACCGACCCACCGACGGGGTACCGTCCACAACGTCGCCGACCGCACGGAACGCCGGACGAGCCGGACCTGGAGCGTCCGACCGGGAACCCACCTGCTGAGCAGGTATTTACCTGCTCCGAGACCACTCACAGAGGGAGGAACCGGTCCGAGTGGCCTGCCGCGGGGCCACTCACACGCTCCTCAGACAGATGGGCAGGGGGTACTTACACGCTCCTCAGACAGCGGGGCAGGAGGTACTCACATGCTTCTCAGACAGAGGGGCAGGAGGTACTCACACGCTCCTCAGACAGCGGGGCAGGGGAACTCACACGCTCCTCAGACAGCGGGGTAGGGGGTACTCACACGCTCCTCAGACAGCGGGGCAGGGGTACTCACACACTCCTCAGACAGTGGGGCAGGGGTACTCACACACTCCTCAGACAGCGGGGCAGGGGGTACTCACACGCTGCTCAGACAGCGGGGCAGGGGTACTCACACACTCCTCAGACAGAGGGGCAAGGGGTACTCGCACGCTCCTCAGACAGCGGGACAGGGGGTACTCACACTTTTCTCGGACAGCGGGGCGGGCGGTCCATGTGGCGCCCCAGCTTCAGTGAGCTGATCAGCACCTTCGGGTCGCTGATGTCAGGGTACGGTGAGCCTCCCAGACTCATGATCTCCCACAGCAGGATCCCGAACGACCACCTGCCGCAGGCACGTCACGTCACGTCCCGTGACGTCACACCGGCGACGGGAATGGGCAGGCTTAGAGACACGAGGTCCATCCCTTTCTTCCTGTTTAGAGACGATCTATTTCAAGCCAGTGGTGAACTCGAACTCACCGACCGTTAAGTACTTATGCGATTCGGTGTCTATCAGGCCTGTTTGCCAGTATCGCCGCCGTGCGCCTCCGTTTACGAGGTCGTTGCTGCTTTTCACCCTCACCACACTACTGGTCGATGACTCTCCGATGAGATTTGAAAATAACAAGGGACGGTTTCACCCATGACATTAACCCTATTCCCGGAGGGCTAGACGGTATGGCCGATTCCCGGCAGGGGGGGGGGCGGATTCGGCCCCCCCCTGAGATCTCGAGAACTACTTATCCGATTTCATCGCAACAAACGGCAATCGATTTGCCGTGACGTGAACTACATTTTGATAAAAAGAAATTTTCAAAATTTTGAAATTTGTGGATACAGGGGGGCAAAAATGTCAAAATGGGGGTACTTTTTGACTTCTTATAACTCCGTTGTTTATGAACCGATTTCGATGAAACTGGCATCAATCGAGAGATTATGGATAGGGCTTTTACCATGGGTATGCAAATTTGAAATTTTGAGAAAATTCATGGGCGTTCACAGGGTTTCAAAATAGGGGGATTAGTTTTCCAATAACGGAATGAACAAAAGAGGCCAAAACACTTTTTTAGCTTCTGCTAGTCATGTTATGCTAAAGAAGTACAAATCGCATTACAATGTTTGTATAATGTTAGCATAGGCGGTGCCAGGGACATAAAAAAGGGGAACTGTCATGGTCACACGTTTCTCAGATCAACTTGTGACCTTTGACCTTAAATGACCTCCAGTGACCTTGGGGTCACCTGGAATGATGTCGTGTGCATTCAATATTATCTGTAAACGTTTTTAATCGATTAAATTCACTCTATTCCAAAAAAATCATTTTTTGGCTTTTGCGATATAGGGTACGTGCACTGACATTTTAGGTCATAGCTCCGTGACCTGACCTGATATCAAGCTGAAACTTGGTACACAAGTAGAGGGCATCTTTCTACGTCATATATATTCCGGGTTTGGCATTTGAAAAAAACGGCGCCGAAATTATTGCGAAAAAACAAATTTTGACTTTTGACCTTGACTTGACCTTGTAAAGTGACCTCAGATAAACAAAATTACATATGCACATTGCCCAACTATTTAGCTATATATTCATATAAAGGTTTAAGTTCTATCTTAAAAACTCTGTTTTTGGCAGACATTTTCCTTTTACCCTCAACATGGCCAAAAATGACCTGAGGTGCCTCCCAAAAACGTTGCCTGGCTCCGCCCCTGAGCAAAATAGAATTTCGAAATTTTGTCACGGCGCGTAGAAGGAATAGCTAGGAAAAGTCACCAAGTTTCGTGAAGCTGCGTCAAAAAGCCTGGAATTGGCAAGCAAAAAACCCGAGGGGGGGGCGGATTCCGCCCCCCCTGCCGGGAATAGGGTTAAGCCAGTGTAACTTCGCAAACTTTCCGAATTCCTATGCAAAAAAATGGAAACAATATCATTAACACACTGGGTTATAACCGAGCTCCGAAATGCCGTTACATCAATTCTGAATAGTTCACGTGGTTGCGTTACCAATGATGCCAATGGTAGCTACTCTGATGTATCTGAAATAACAAAATCAATACCATTGTTTCATACGAAGAAAAACAGCCGTTATTATGCCCAGGGAGACAGAACTCTTTTACCATAAACTCATACCTTAATGTATGAATTGGAAATACCTCATTGCACCCATGCCAAAATTGTTTTTGTTTTGTCGCTTTATCTTCACATCGGCGATGAACAGTCTGGGACCATATCAGATTTGCGTATACAAAAATCGTTACCTCCCACAATGTGAAATGTTACATGGCGTCAGGGCTGCAAACACGATATCTCAGCACGTGCACAGGACATGCTAGGGATGAGCACGAGTTACAGCAGGAAAGACTTCTTCTGTCTGCAGGTTCGCAAATTCAGAATACGGCAGTCGTACTGCCTGCCCTTTCCTAAACCGAGGTTCAGAAACACAGCGCTGCGCACACCACAGGAGCACAGTGATCGCTAGTCTGAAGTGGCTGCACTAGCTTCGGATGTGTAACAGGGTCAAACAGTGCCCTGTTAAGATACTGGGGAGAACGACTGCCAAAGACGTTTTTCGCATTATGGGACAACTACAGAGCACTACAAGAAGTTCTAACGCTAAAATTCTCTCGTGCACTTTACCTTTATCACAAGCCTGCACTAACACCATTTCGACACCTCTCAAAGCAGCTGACGCCGCATCCTTTCAAGAGGAAGCAACTGGGACGTCTTCACTGACTGAGAACAACCACACCGATTTAAACCGGCATCATTCGTTTGACGCTGCACAAGATGCTGTACCCCAAAGGCATAACCACACTCCAACATCCAGCCGGGTCCGGGCGCCTGAGAACGGCACCGTCTGCCGCCGCTCACACGTCCGACTGGGTGGTGTACAGCTGGTCAGTCAGCGACTCGGGAGCCAGCCACTTGACCGGCAGGTGGCCGTCGCAGGTTCGCCGGAAGTACAGCTTCTGACGCACGTCCCGCGCCAGGCCAAAGTCGGCGATCTTCACTGTGTGGTTCTCACCCACGAGAACGTTGCGGGCCGCCAGGTCACGGTGGATGTACTGTTGGAGGGAGGTCAGGTCACGGTGGATGTACTGTTGGAGGGAGGTGAGGTCACGGTGGGTGTACTGTTGGAGGGGTCAGGTCACGGTGGATGTACTGTTGGAGGGAGGTGAGGTCACGGTGGGTGTACTGTTGGAGGGAGGTCAGGTCACGGTGGGTGTACTGTTGGAGGGGTCAGGTCACGGTGGATGTACTGTTGGAGGGAGGTCATATCACGTTGGACGTGCTACTGGAAGGGGGGTCAGATCACGGTGGATGTACTGTTGAAGGGAGGTCAAGTCACGGTGGATGCACTGTTGGAGGGAGGTCAGGTCACGGTGGGTGTACTGTTGGAGGGAGGTCAGGTCACGGTGGGTGTACTGTTGGAGGGGTCAGGTCACGGTGGATGTACTGTTGGAGGGAGGTCAGGTCACGTTGGACGTGCTACTGGGGGGTCAGGTCACTCTGCACACGCTATCGTTGGGGAGGCCAGGTCATGGTGGACGAACTGGGAAACGGAGTTTTTAGCTTCAACAAAGACGAGTGCAGCAGGGGTTCTTGGAAGACACATTTCACCATTTTTCGTTGAAGGCTGCACTCACAATGCGCTCTCTTTGACGTTGGACGAATGAGATGCAAAACGCTTTCTTATTTCATGCTTTTTCACGTGCTAACTATCTTTTATAACCAGTGGTAAATCCAGGGTACCACAAAGGCGCTAATTCGCCACATTAGGAACGGGTACAATAATAGTGTACGCTCTGCCCATTGGCGGAGATGCGCCCTGATTTAAGGTGCGGTGATTTCGAGTGTATTTCTTCACAGTCAACGCTGTAGGGTTGACGTCATATTTCTGCGTGCGTGTGTGTGTGGGGGAGGGCATATGTCACAAATTACGATGAAAGTAGTAGAAGATAAACGAGGCTAACAGAAGAAGTAGAAGACAACAGAACAAAACAAACGAAGAACGAAGACCGTATATACCAAGTGGTCTCAATGGCATTCACTTCTGACAATCTTCCGGCGATAACATCCAACGAAAACGCGACCAGTAAATATGCCCGAGAATAACCGGTGGTGGTTTCTGACAGAACTGACGCATTTATCATTCAGAATATGAAATTAGGTTCCAACAATTCACTTGAGCTATCCTGCAGCCAAATCACTGGCTACGTTCTAACACATCAAGGGACGGAATGAGCCCCGTGAGATTCTGACAGAGAACACAGGGCCGAAACAGTGTTAACTCCTGCCGACGTCTAAGGCAAACGGTGAGAAAAAGACCACAAATCAACACGGCTTTGCACAATCAAATGCTCAAAGCACGGCGTACAGCTGGATGGCCACGCCAACCAACGCAACGGCAGTCAGCCTTCCCCGTGCCTTACCTTCTTGCTGGCGAGGTACTCCATACCGCGCGCCACCTCGAAGCCAAACCGGACGAGGTCGCGCTTGCTTGGAGTGGCCAGGTGGGCCGGCCGCTCCTCTACTCCTGCGTCCCGCCGCTCCTGCAGGTAGGCGCGCAGGTTGCCTGCAACAGGCCGCAGGAGTCAGTCACGGCGCCGGGCCGGGAGCCGAAGGTCCGCCGTTCGAAACCCACCGCGCCCTGTGGCCGCCATCAACTCCGGCCGGCAGCGGTGAAATGTCAGAACGCTGAGACTGGCGTGCTAACCCGCCTACGACCGGTGGAGGACTCCGAACGCCCCCTGGCCTATTTCTTAACTATCTCCCTAACGAATGCACGCGGTGTCTTGAAACTTCCCGTACCTTTTGACATGAACTGCGTACATGCTGCCAAGATTTGTAAACGAGGTCATCTTAGGTCAAGTCTAAATTTCGTCCCAAAGGCCGCCGTGTTTTCCGATTCGACGTCCAATTTCACTTTGCTAATTCCCTGTGAGTGCATTTAAACTGCAACGTGCTGGAGGACCCTAAAGCCCCTATCACACACACGCGCACCTACATTTTATGATGACTGTGGTCCGCACTGCATACCGGCATTATCTGGGAGTTCAATATGCATCACCCCTGACTAAATGCTGGGTCATCCTAGGTCATCTCGGTATTGCCACTTCCCAGGTGCTACGGCCATTACATTTAAGAAGTGGAAATGACCACCCTGGTTCCTGGATGCGCCAAATAGAGGAACAACGCTTCTGAAAGCAACCGACGCTGCATCCTTTCGTGAGGAAGGATGCAGCGTCCTTCCTCCTGCTGTATCGTGCCTGGTTAACCAGGCACGATACAGCAGGCTCTCGCAACAACGCAACAGCCACTTCGCAGTCTGACTCCCGGAAAGCGTTATTTTTTTGAATCTCCGTGTCACATGAGCTCGGAAACACTTATTGCACGACTCACTGGCACTGAACTCAAACCTGATGAAGCCTGTGACCTTGACCTTGATGATTTTGTGTCCGGTGGCAACAAAAGTATCAGGTAAAGCTGCCTGAGACATACTGTCACGCACACGTCAGCCCCAGAGGAAAAACGGGTCACTGTTTTTTTTTCGGGGGGGGGGGCAAGGGTTGCCCTGACCTTTGACGTCATCAGCGACCCGTAAGTAAAGAAAAAATATACGATTCAAGACCGCACGGTTAAGCGCTATCGATTGCCGTTTGAATCAGCCAAATCGGCCAACTGATTCTCCAGATTTGCGGGGGAATGCC
Organism: Capitulum mitella; assembly: GCA_030062745.1. Classification (NCBI taxonomy): domain Eukaryota; kingdom Metazoa; phylum Arthropoda; class Thecostraca; order Pollicipedomorpha; family Pollicipedidae; genus Capitulum; species Capitulum mitella. Next base: position 2,827,483 of record CP099854.1, on the reverse strand, counting down.
CCCCCCCCCCGGCAGTGGAAGGTGACGAAATGCCCCAGTCAATGCCGGGTTAACCAGGCACGGACTGGAGTATTTCGCCACCTGCCAGTTACTGGCGGAAGGGGTATTAATGCCCACTCTGCCCATCTCCAGAACCAATTGTCCCATTTCGACGACTCCACTGGGACTTGAAGACTCCTCGCCCTGGGCCCTACGTACGCATGCAATGTTGACATCAAGTGCACTGATGACATCAAAGGTCAAGTCAAAGCCCCACCTTTCACGCATATTTGCCGATCCCTTCAGCACGACATTATACGAATAATCACACAACTGTTACGCAACATCAAATGAGCTAAATTTGCACGGCAAACCGCCTTTCCCCTAAGGATGGCCCAAGGTTGAACTAGTCCATGAGGGCACACTAACCAGCGATTTGATCTTTTACGCAACACTCAGACAGGATTTCACGAGAAATTCAAAAATATCATTCGATTCTCCTTATCAGCAACATAATGGTCGCTAGAGCTAGATTCGTCTAAGAAAAGAGGCTAAATCGACATTACGCAAAGGGTGGTGACCAATGTTGATCAACGGGACCATTTATGACGTTTCAAATAACACTGGATATTTTCATCACTCATGAAGAGCTTCTTGCAATCCAAGACAGACGACGAAGAATGGAATCGCATCAGTCTATGATTAAATCGCGCCCGTGATGATGATAAAATCGCGCCCATGATGCAGCCTACAGTACAGGACCTGACCTATGGCGACCTCGTAACTAATGTTGTCAAGAGCTACATAGTTACGTTGTTCAGGTATAGGCTCAGAAAATTTGGGGCTACTGTCCTTTGTTGTTCGGGGATTATTTCCGAAAACCAATAGAGAACATGAAAAAACCAACTGACTCGCAGGTTAATATACGGGAAAATTAATGGTGCCATCACACACCCTTTTTTCCTACCTACCAATATCCCAAACAAGTCATGTATAAAGCACACAGGAAACACTAAATTATGCGATCCGACGCAATGCACTGGCGTAATACTATCCAGGGACCGTTAAACGACCCAAAAATGCTACCGTAACAAAAGTACTGTCGCTCTGGAACAATCTAGGAAAGGATTGAAAAGCTTCCAACCTCTGGCTAAATACTAAGGTGATCATTACAGGGAGTCACGCCCACCACAACACTGCAAAAAGGCGAACAGTGCACCCAAAACGGCGTAAGTCTCCAACAACTGGACACACTGCCGGCATGCAGCAGGGCGGCGAGCACTTTGGTGGCGTCTGACGACAACACGAGACCAAGTGGACCAATCAAAACGCATCAGTGGGGCCCCAGGACAACACGTGACCAAATGGCCCAATCTAAAAGCATCTGAGGCGCCGCAGGACACCATTACATCACCAAAGCCACACGGCGGTACGGGACAGGAGGGCCACTGACCGTGGGGGGCGTACTCCATGACCAGGAGAGGCGGTCCGTCGCGCGTGCACGTGCCGATGAGGGAGATGATGTTGGCGTGTCGTCCGATCGCCTTCATCATCTCCATCTCAGAGACCAGGTCCTTCACGTCGGACTCCTTGTGGTCCTCTGTCGGAAAACGGTCGAAAACAAAGTGAAATTGGAACGTTTCGCAAACTCAAAGGCGGCAGTCGTTAAAACAAGGCCAACCAAGGAAGGTGACGTCATTGCGACGAAGACCTGCCTCCAGTTCGGAGGCTACCCGACTGCTTCGGAGGGAAACGTCGCACAAAGACAGCAACAGTCGGAGCAGAAGCCACCAGAACAACTAGTAAAGTCACATCCCCGGATCTGCTTCGTCAACAACTGTTCAGAACGGCAGCCGCAAACACAGACCTGAACAGGCTGACCTGAGTGCCGAATTTCCGTTAACTTGTGTACATTTCCGTTAAACAGGCGATGGGTATAACGTGTGCATGCTTTGCTCGCTACCACATAAATTCTGTAATTCGCCACTCATCAAACGCAGCCAACTAACGCATGAGTTTTCGTGCCCTAGGGCAACAGGCAACTGAACCTATTTCGCATCTAACGACTCCATCTCGTGCCACCTGGCAGCTCAAAGGCCGTCCGGCACAAGCGCCGATCCCCCTCCAACCGGCCCTCTGCTGACACCCACATGACGTCACGGACGACCCTGATCTCTGTGGCAGACATTGACACATCGACACAGACAAAGCAGGAGACTGAGAGGGCTCACAGCTACCGGAATAGACACGAAAACTCAAGGACGCAAAGAGAGGCTAAAGGAGTCTGTCACGTGACGTCACGTCACGCGGTGGCCACCTTTGAGCGCCTTGACGGCGACCACTTGAGCGGTGCCGTCGCGTCGGGTGAGCTTGGCGCGCTGCACGTGGCCGAAGAAGCCCTCGCCGACAGTCTCCGCCAGCTCGAGCTGAGAGCGAGCCACCTCCCAGGCGGGGTCGAGAGGCACGAGAGGGCTCGGAGGGGAAGCGGCGGCGGCTGTCTCCGCCCTGGGACACAGCAGGACGTCAGGATAAGGACGGACATCTCTGGACACGGCCAGATGTCAGGACAGGGGCCGACACACGGACGGACACCTCTGGACACAGCAGGACGTCAGGACAAGGACGGACATCTCTGGACACAGCCAGATGTCAGGACAGGGACCAAGACACGGACGGACACCTCTGGACACAGCCAGATGTCAGGGCAGGGAGAGGCACATAGACGGACAACTCTGGACACAGCCAGATGTCAGGACAGGCACCAACACATGGACGGACACCTCTGGACACACATCGACACAGCGCTCCCCAAATTCATTTTTTTAGGAGTTTCGTAGTTTACATAATTAATTATACTCATCCCACAAACTTAACACAGATTTCTGCATTAAGTTTCAATACCGAAATATTATGGCTGTGGCACCGCACGAAAGTAGCTGTACTTGTCAAACTTTGAAAACTGCGAGCAGTCGTGTCCAAAATATTACCCGATGGATACAAACGTCAAGCATAGCTAACAGCCGACAAGTTTCCCAACGCAATGGCATTACCAGCTGCTATAACTTCGCTACGCAAACATGCTGAGTTACACCAAATAGAAGCACCAAACAGTTGGACAAAACACCACCACCCCGAACAGGAGACCAGCTCTGAGTGGCCGCCTTTCCAACTGCCCGCCCCGCGACAAGTCGCAGTCCAGTCTGGACAAATAGCCAACAGACTGCCGTCTCGCTCTCGCTATCGTGGGAGCGATTTTTCCACCGTTCAGAACAGCACCACCTCATCCCTCCCGTAACCCCCGTCGGCGCCCAGACAGCCCCAGGTGGGGTCATGCAGACCACACGGGCCCCAACAGCCAGGCGGAAGCTTACCCGCACGACTCCACGTCAGCCAAAGGCATCGTCCCCGCTTCCGATGGCTCTATGATCAATCGCTTCATGAGCCAGCTTATGCGCCGACCATCGTCAATGTGGCACCGCCACAGAGCCGCCGACAGCAGGAGGCAGAGCAGGAGGCCAGCCAGCAGCAGCCATCTCAACCAGTGGACCCAGTCAGAGACGACGGCTGGTTCTGCCAACAGCAGAGAACGTGACACACACACACACACACGCACACACACACACGCACACGCACACGCACACGCACACGCACACGCACACGCACACGCACACGCACACGCACACGCACGCACACACACACACACACACCTGTAACCTCACAGACATGGAGGGGTCCTACCAAAACAGAAGAACGTCACAGACCACACACCTATAACCGCACAAACATGGAACACAGGAGAACGTCACATCACACACATATCTGTGACCGCAGAGAGACGCTGGCGGGCTACACAAACAGAGCGTCTCACAAGCAGAGCGTCTCAGAACGTGAGAACAGATTAACCGGTGACGCGACAGACGCACAGATTCCGGAACTCAACTGGCCGAATCCACGTCACAACTTCTCAACGCACCACTGCACTGGAGCCACGATTACACCGGCCTTCTGCCTGGAAATATCTTCTCATGTTCATGTTAGGTGAAAATGTCTAGTGAAGTCAAATATGGTCTTCACAGGCCTCCGAGCCTTCGGCATAATTATGACAAACATTTGTCTTAATGCCCAGAAAAAGATGAGTTTACAAAAAGAAAAACATGGACACATCAACACTACAATCCAACGTATCGTTATAGATCGTCTTCCGAGGTGACATAGGCCTCTGGAAGACGGTTTATGGCTGAAACCTTGAGTTTAACGTTAACACTTTTCGTAAAATCCGTTTGCCGGCCGTCACAGAGCCACGGGGAACACAGTGCAGAAGACAGACATCTAGTGATTAGGAAGACTTACGTTCGAGTGCAGTTATCGCAGCCATAGTGGGGGAGTTCCACACCGTCAAGTGGTTCCAGGTGACGGCCACATCCCAGGAGGTGCGCGCCACGCACACATAGAAGCCGGAGTCGGCCAGGGTCACGTCTTTGATGACCAGACGGGCCGGTTCGGGGGTGTTGAGCCGACTGCCGTCGTCCTGCGGTCACCGGCGAGTCACACCTGGAGTCCCGGACTGACAGAGCATAGCTTGTCATGGTGCCGACCGCAACACTGCACACGTTGCACTGCACTGCCCTCTCCCTCGCACACGGTGACACCTCCTCATTCGTGGCTATAGAATGGTGACCCATCACACATCATAGCACGGAAACCCGTCCTCCCCTATGGTCAGTGGGGATTACACCCTACCTCACTGGTGGTCATACCACGGCAACCCCTCCTCCCCCGTGGTCAATGAAGATCACACAGTGATCCCACCTCACTGGTGGACATAACACGGCAACCCCTCCTCCCCCGTGGTCATATGAGGACTATACAGTGACGCTACGCCACTCGTGGTCATAACACATTAACCCCTCCTCCCCCGTGGTCATATGAGGCACTCGTGGTCATAACACGTTCGTTAACCCCTCCTCCCCTGTGGTCAGTGAGGACTACACAGTGACCCTACCTCTCTGGTGGCCCCACCACGGCCAGCGCTGACCTGGCTGCCGGCTCCCTCCAGCCGTCGGGCCGTCTCCAGCCGGACAGAGCCGTTCTCCGGACGCAGCCAGACGACGCTGCCGGTGACGGCGTCCCGGCCGGTCGGACACCGCAGGGCGACGGTGGCGCCCTCACGCGCGCTGGTGTTCCACGAGCCGGCCGGCGCCGCCAGCTGGGACAGCTCTGGAGCACGGTGGAGCCGCCCCGTCAGCGCAGCGGACACTGGACCCCACTGACAGGACCCCACTGGACGACAACGGCAGGAGATCACACCCCACTGGACCCCAATGATGGGAGATCAGACCACACTGGACGCCACTGTCAGGAGATCAGACTCCACTGGACGCCACTGACAGGAGATCAGATCCCACTGAACGCCACTGAAAGGAGAACACACCCCACTGGACGACAACGACAGATCAGACCCCACTGGACGACAATGACAGGAGATCACATCCCACTGGACGCCACTGACAGATCAGACCCCACTGGACGACAATGACAGGAGACCAGACCCCACTGGACGACAATGACAGGAGATCACACCCCACTGGACGACACTAACAGGAGATCAGACCCCAATGGACGCCGATGGCACGAGATCACATCCTTCTGGACACCATTGACAGCAGATCAGATCCCACTGGACGTAACTGACAGGAGATTACACCCTACTGGACGTCACTGACAGGAGACCGCACTCCAATGAACGACACTGACAGGAGATCACACTCCACTGGACGACATTGACAGATCAGACCCCACTGAACACCAATGACAGGAGATCTTGCCAATGGACATCGGATCTGGCCCCTGACAACGCCTGCTACAGCGAGAGTCACGGTACCGGACCAAAGGACGCGTTACCACTCGGGTAACGATAACACCCGACGCCAGGTCCAGAGACGGACCAGGTCATCACCGAACAAACCCGGCACACGGCCGTGACGTCATGCGGACGTGACGTCACGGAACACCGGATGAGCAGAGCAATGACTAACGTCACGTCCTCTAATTCAGCCTCGTGAAGTCGCCATTATGCGAAGTACAACTGCTCTTTTGTTAGCAAAATGCAAATGGCACGCATCCGTTATGCGTGCACAGCAGGAAAGGTCAAAATCAAATGACAGGACTACAACATACCATTCTACAACCGGTGACTGATTCCTTGCCGATGAATAACTCCTGCGCCGTTCGGCACAAACACCGAACAATCGACGGCACCTGATCAGCCTCACCTTCCACCACGGTCAGGTGGGCACGGGCGAAGTCAAAGCCGAGGCCGTTGTACATGACGCACGTGTAGAAGCCGGTGTCGGCAGAGCTGACGTTCAGCACCGTCAGCCGCTGCTCCTTGTCGTCGAAAATGTAGCCCTCCTGGTGGACATATGGCGTCAGGGCGACAGCACAGCTTCACGCCATGTCATGTCGCGTGATGTCACGTGACCTAGGCTCTCCAACGTTTTGTCGCCTTGTCTCTCGCCAAGTCATTCCATATACGAGCTCAGCGTTGTCGCTAGTGTCCTCGACCGTCCTGTGATCGAAAATGACTCTCATTTCAACATCACAAAAGGCAACACAACAAAGGTGACGTCACAAACACAGGACGGAGTTATGGCCCTCCTTCATGGCGACATACGTTATCGCTGGCTACTGGGTCCCTGATTGGATACTGGCCAGGTCGCGTTTCAGGAGTCACCCCTGATGGCGCCACGTCAGGTGTTGTGGCCCGTCCCTAGCGTTACGTTTACATTAGGAAAAGCACAGTTATGCGGCGTCCGGCGTTACTTCATTTTGCGACCGGCAACACCTGAAACGATTGCTATACGAAGTCACGGGGGCGCCAAGAGGAAAACAATACCTGTTGGCGGCACAACACCGGCACGGACCCCATCAAACATCATGCATCGCGTTGCACACGCCGCCACTGACGTAACGCCACACTGCCACTCACTACAGCACTAACAGTGGCGAAATAGATCCAGAGCTCCCCAAACTTTGTAGAAAACAGCAGACGGCGCGCGTAAGACCCTTCACCGTTTGACGCCTTGCGAGTCCGTCAATGAGAGTTGTTACATTTGTCGCGGCAGCTCGCTGGGTGCGGGCGTCCCGCGCTCCAGCGCCACCATCACTGTCACCCGGCTAAACTGGCCGACGCCGGCCAGTTAACAACGGCACGCTTGGTACCACACACACGCCCGCAGCCACGCACACAAACCTCGCCTTTCGGGCCAACCGCCGGCCCAGGTCCCCCGCGGCCAGCGCGGCCGCCTGGGGTGTTTCCCCAGACACGGAGGAGGGGGGGGGGGCTCCCCTGGCCGGCCAACCGTCGGTCGGTCTCACCTGGTCCCGTCCGATGGCGTCCTGTTCTCGGCGTCCTACATCTTCGATGTCGGTCACGTCGAACGCCAGCTCGCCGGAGAACACCCAGAAGATGGCCATCTCCCAGTCCCAGCTGCCGGCGCACTGGAACGTGACGTTGGCGCCCGGCAGCGTCGTCACGTTGCGCGGCCCCGGCGCGATGATCTTTGGCACCATCTGCAGGCCGTCGCCTGCAGCGGTCCGACCTGGTCAGCGGGGAGGAGCGGCCACGGCGGCGGCCTCTGCAGCGTCACGCGCCAGTACCCGACACCACGTGCCAAGCCAATGGCCGGCTCCGACGTTGGCCTATGCCTCAAAGTAAGCAGCTTTCATGAGCGAAACAGAACAGAAACGACAAGGCAACGCACCGACAATGCGTCGACGATGATCGCAGTTCAAACTACGCAGATGCATCAGAATACAACACTTGAAGCGGACCCACGACGGCGCGAACTTAACATCAATGCTAGGCCTGAACAGGCACGCAGGATCAAGTGCCCGCAGCGCTGGCTGACGCAACACACTGCCCTCCAACCCCAGATCGCACCCCATCTCCAACCTTCAGCCCTGAAACCGGGTCCCGGTGAGGCCCACAGGCGCGGCCGGGCGGCGTGGACTGCAAGGCCCACTCACAGTTCACCTCCAGGAAGACGCTGTGCTGCACGCTGCCCAGTCCGTTGTCGGCCACGCACGTGAAGTTGCCCTGGTCGAAGCGGGCCACGCGGCCGATCCACAGCCGGCCGCGGCCGACTTTCACCTTGTCGGCCAGGTGGGGCACCTCCTCCACCGGCCGGCCCTCGAACAGCCAGCGGACCACCGGAATCGGATAGCCTGGGGGTACGCCTAGCCACTACAGTCAGCTGACCACAGGGACCGGATAGCCTGGCGGGTACGCCGGGTCAGTGACGGTCACGAGGATCACCGCAGCCATCGCAGAGCAGCGAGCGGGTGACGGCAGAACCGGATCAGAGGCAGTCACAGGTCAAACCAGTACCGTTAGTCGGATCTGTGCTCGCCAGTGACGTCAGAAGCCCAGAGGCCTTCCAACACCTCTTCGTCAAAGCACTGTGTCCCGGGCCGTTACACAATAAAACGCAGCTTAATTCACGATGCAGAGTTTGAAACTTCAAAACAGTACGTTCTTGCAACAAAACAGACTGCCGATTCTAGTGACATCACTTGTGGAGGCAGAAATACAGACCTATCAAATAACGCCCGGCACGGGCCAGGCGCCACCTCCTCTGGCCCTGGACTTCATCACAGACAACACACCGTCACCGATGTTGTCAGCGGCACAGCCTACCCGTCGACCGGTGACCAGATGCCACGATGTCCGCCGCCACAGGCACTAACCACCGCCCGGTGACCAGCCCGACCCTGCCACGTGATTGGCTGTCACCGTGCAGGTACTGGGCCGCCGTGAATTCCTGATTGGCCGCTACTGTTTCGTAAGATGCGACCTTGTATGTTCGACCCGGAGAGGGGCATCAGTGTGCCTAGAGTCCCCTGGCAATACACTGCTGCACGAGACGTCTGGCTCTGCTGACAAAGACACAACAACCGACCCACCACCGTCACGAACTCGTCACTGCCGTCACACGTCCCTCTGCGCCGTCACGCCACCACTGACCTGCCGCCGGACAGCTCAGCGTGGTCGGCTCGCCCAGGGCGGCCACCTGCAGCTCGCCGAGCCGCGCCCTCGGCAGCAGGTACGGCGCGCCCGGCTCGTCGTCGTCGTCGGCCGCCGCGTCGCCGTCGCCGTTGAACCATGAGCGCATGCCGCCGGTGAGCAGTACGGTGTAGTTGAACCAGCGCTCACGGCCGGGCCGCAGCACGTGACAGCCGTACGTGCCGGCGTCCAGGGGGCGCAGGTCGCGGATCACCAGCCTGCGGCCGCGCGGGTCACGGCCACGGTCACTCGGGTCAAGGTCACGGTCACGGTCACTCGGGTCAAGGTCACGGTCACGGTCACCGGGCCACGATCAGGGTCAAGGTCAACGGTCCACTGGGGTCACGGTCATTCGGGCCACTGGGTCATAGGTCAAGGTCATTCGGGTCACGGCCACGGTCACTCGGGTCAAGGTCACGGTCACGGCCACGGTCACTCGGGTCAAGGTCACGGTCACGGTCACGGCCACTTGGGTCAAGGTCACGCCCACGGTCACGGGCACTCGGGCCACGATCAAGGTCAATAGGGCAACGGCCAATGGGGTCACGGTAGCGGTCACTTGGGTCAAGGTCACGATCACTCGGGTCACGGCCACGGTTACTGGGGTCACGGTCGCGGTCACTTGGGTCAAGGTCACGATCACTCGGGTCACGGCCACGGCTACTGGGGTCACGATCACGGTCATGGTCACTGAGGTCACAGTCACGGTCACTCGGGCCACGGTCACGGCCACTCGGCTCACCCCCGCCACGGTTCCCCGGTTCACATTGGTGACTGTGATACAGCCACGCAGGACCACAAGGGACCACACTGGACCGCAGGGAATTAAACGGGACCGCAGGGGACCACAGGTGCGGCCGGTCCTCGCGGACACACACTGTCCCGGCAACCGGACCACGTCAATACAGGGCCGCCGCCGACACCGCACGCTGAACGGAGGCCCACCGGACATGGATGACGTCATGCGGTGCCCTGCTGGGCATTACTGTAGCTGGATAATGTATTAATCACGGTCGGCTTTCAAGGGCAGGAAACGTGAACATTGCTTACCCGCTCAAAGGCCATGTTTTTCAGCGGGTCTTCTCAACGCCCAGGTAGTACCAGTGGTGACAAAACGGCAAAAGTCCTAAAGCAAATTTGGTGAACTTTTTCTTCATATGCTTCCTTTTTAGTTTAAAGGAAAGTAATGGGAGAATAACGTTGGTACGCCTTGTTTACATCGCCGACTAACAAAACACTTCGGCTGCCAGTTTGTTTCATGATGAATGATGCTTAGTCTACAACACGTTTCATACCAAATGTTTCCCCATTATTTGCGCCATGAACTGCTCCAGTCAGTTATGAGACAATTACCTCTTAGAGTGCCCGGATGTCTTGCCGTTAGCCCTCTTCCACACGGTCAGCAGGTATTGTGAGCTCCCAATGACGTCCAGGTCTTCATGGATACACACACCATACAAGCACGTCCTACGAATGCCGCCCTGCCCATTCCCAGGCGCCAGGTCTGACTGGCGGAACAGGATCTGTCCTGTCACGTGTCGCCCCGACTACAACACATACCGCACCTGCCGCCCGCTGCAGGTGCCATCCCTCGACACCCCGCTACCTTTTCGGCTCAATCCCGGATCTGTGAGTGGCTGGTCGCATCTAAATCCCTGGCGTCCCATGAAGAGCATGGTCGCTCAGCCCGTGATCAAACCGACAGCCACCTATCTTGTTATCTCACACACCTCAGTACGCATCGTCAGCACTCACATTGATCTAAATTCACCATTATGCACCGACTGGAAACTGGAAAAGCCCAAACAAAAAAGTGCAGATCCCTATGCAAACATGGCACAGCAGCCTCAGTCCCCGAAATAATGTAATCAGCGCTGGAAAGAAAAACATTTCGGTGTGCTGCAGCGTTGGAAAAAGAGCCGCTTTTAGTGTTCAAGGCCACCAGAAAATTTGTACTTCAAGAGCATTTCATGCTCCAAAAGTTTGATCTTCTGCCTCAGTCAAAAGCTACATTATCACCATGCTGACAAATTTCTGGCTCTGCAAGCAAATGACCGTCTCCATTCAGTGAGAAGCAGGTATGATGCCATATCTGCTTTTAGTAGGTATGACATCACACCTGACCGACTACCACCAAGAACGACTTAAACCAGTCTTGCTCTTTGCGAAATGTCTTGCTCCAAAACGAAAACCATACTCCGACATCTAGGACTAAAACGAAACTTCAAACCCTGGTATGCTATGAGGGAAGTTAATATTATTTGCCTTCTCTGTTATTATTATGATGTACTTCTCTGCGCAACAATGGTCTTCCGTAAGTCCTTTGTTTTCCCAAGCAACGGTGTCTCAACTCTAAAGCTGGTTCAACGCTGCCTTCCATGTCATCGAAGTACACACTGCACGTTGCTATGGCAGCAGCGCAAGCTGGCAACCACCGCGTTCTGAACTGTTTTTGAAGCTAACTAGGTTTCAGGCACGTAGCCAGGATTTTCCTGGGGGGGGGGGAGCAAATGTCAAATTTTGTCATATGCCACAAGCATATGACGAAATTTACAAGAAAAGGCGGCAATTTTAGGAGAATATCTTATATTTAATGCACAGGAAAACATATAATGTTTGCTTCTGCAACATATATATAGTCACCATTACGTATTCATGCGAAATCGCCATGTATCTAGTGCAGACCACTTGGCTCAGGGGGCCATGGCCCCCATGGTCCCCTCTTGGCCACGTCCCTGCTAGGTTTTACGTGATATTCCGCTACAAATGTCCATTTCCCATCGGATTCCTAAAACACGGGCCAACTCTGCACACCAGCGGACCCTACGAACTCACTGGTTGCCCTGGAGATCGATGCGGTCGTCATGTATCGTGAAGTCGGCCTCCGTGCTGTATATCGGCTTGCTCAGCAGCAGTCGATCGTTGTGGTACCACCGGAAGTCGGCCATCGTCATGTTTCTGATGGCCGCCTTGCCCCGAGGGCAGGGCATCGTGACTCTCCTACTGACGATGGCCTTCTTCAGTCTCAGCGGCGCTGCCAAATGTGCACGCCCCGGTCACCAAATCCGACCAGGGCCAATACGCGCCCCCGCCTGCCGCAGCGACTGTCCATTACGCAACGTCGAACGTAACAGACTTTCGAATCCACGGCTGATGACTGGGGGGGCATTACTAGACCCTCCTTTTCCTAAAGAGGCGCAGGGGTGACGAGGAAGCTGCGGAACTCATCAGCGGTACTGATAATAAACAGCGGGAGCCTGAGCGATCTGAAGAACCTGCTAGTCTAGCAACACCAATGACAGTGGCAGTGCGGATGCATGTGCGATCTGAAGAATCTGTGCTGGTCAACAGCAACAACAACGGCATCACGTCATGACTGCGTCCACAATTTGAGGAATTTGCTCCGTCCAGTAGTAACAACGCCATTGCATCACCGGTACATCAGTAATCTGTGGAACCTATTTAGCTCAGTGATAGCCAGAACACATGATCATTTCGAGCCCAGCGCTGCGACCCTCATTCCTCGTCCAGAGCGACTCCCAGTGCCTACTTGAGATCGTCTGCTGTCAATACGCACAAGCAATCGGGTCAACATGTTCACACATCGCAAACATCGAGCAGCTGTTTAACATGCGGTCCAAAATGGTCACACTCAGAGGTCCATAGGTCGTAATCGGATGACGCATTTCTATGTCATGTCATAGAAATGCTCGCAACGATACATACTCGCAATATGTCCACAGGGGGTCAATGAAAGCCACTTGATGTTGCGGCTCCATCCGACGCCCAGCAATACACTGATGGAGACCTGCATGGACACCAGATACACGACCTAAAACGCAAACACAGCCCACGATACAGAACGCGCTATGAGGAGCGCCTGTTGGATTTCGGAAGAGGCCAAGGCGCTTACCGGCCTGAAGCCAAGGCGGGACTCAGGATCAGGATCACGAGGATCGCAACGATACGCATCCTGTCGATGAAGCATGGACGATCTGCCAGAAAAAACGGGGTCAGAGTCCTAAAGTCGGCGTCGCTCATGACCTGGTCCGAATGGAGACAGAAGTTCTTTCGGCACAGCCGAGATACCACCATCAATCATTTAGCTTGATACGCTCATGGTATCACACTGAAACAACGAATCAGAACCTGTCTCTGTCAACACCGATGATCTTCCACACTGCACAGACTCCAAAACTAGCGTGGCAGACTGCCACCTACCAACCGAAGGGGACTGACGATCAACTTACCGGCCATGGGCAACACCAGAGGTGTCCGCAGATAGCGCGTCCCGAACTTTGTGGAGTAGCCCAACACTGACTGGAGTACTTACTTCTTTCCAGTTATGGGCCGGAGGAGAGGGTGCGACAAGGTTGAAAAGGGTGTTGGTTTTGGTGAAAATGCGCTAGAAATGCGCTAGAAGACACTAGAAAATGCGCTCCAAAAACATTTTATGATCCAAAAGTTTCACCCAGTGCCTTCATCAAAAAGCTACATTAGAACCGTACTGACATGCTTTTAGTTCTGCAAGCAAATGACTCTGTCTCCTTTCAGTAAGAGGCAGATATGCCATGACTGACTTACACCAAGAGTGTTTATTTAAACCAGTACTGGTGTTCCCAAAATCCTGCACTCCAAAACAAAAAATTATGCTCCCACATCAAGATCAAAATCCAAATTTTAAAACCTGTTGTGGAGGGTCTGTCCCACTGCCTATTTGGAGAACACACGGCCCAATTCCAATGATTCAAAAAGCAACTGCTACGATAACGTCAGCCCACTCAAACGGACGTTTCTCAGGGTACAAAAGCAACAGTTCAGTTCCTCGTTCCAGTACAACTTTGTCGAATTCGACAAATCGGCCCAAGGCATCTCCAGAGTCGAAAACGACGGGATGAACTTTCCGAACCACAAAAAGAAGCCGTAAAGCCTCTTTGGTACCTTCACTGAGCTGGGGACCTGGAGGTCTCTGATACACAGGATGTCTTCTGAAGCTATCTATCTACCCTCCGGTGTGATCTCATCGCCAAGATAACTCAGTCGGGTCGTCACTCCAGTGCTGCAGTTACCGGGAGACCTCTTCAGACCAGAAGATTTCAGCCCGCCAAGAACCGTGCACAGTGGTTTGTAATGATCTTATAGATTAGCGCTAGTCAGCAGCACATCATCCGCGTACGCACACACCCCGGAATGTCCCCGAGTATGCTGTGCATGACCACACGTAGAAACTAAGACGACAGCATGCATCCCATCGGCATACAGTTCGGATAGTATGTTTTGCCAAGGGCATGGAACGCAAACATTTCGCTCGACTCTTTCGACAAGCGCAAATTCCAGAAGGCATGCTTGACGTCAAGGGAGCCCGTCACTTGCCAACCGTGCAATGATAGCAAAAAAATCATCAACGTTTGGGAAAACAAACTTCTGCGGATGCAGACATTTGTTAACTTGGCACGCATATCCTGAACAATACAAAATTCCGTGGAGCCCCTGGAAATGGAATCCGTCCATTCCGTGGCGTGATGGACGCTGACAATCTCACAAAAGGAAAACGTTACTTGACGGTGGCGTTACCAACGACCGCTGGGAAAGACACCACTCGCTAGCCAGATAACGTCCAACCTGTGTGTGCTGACAGCTTTGAATACGTATCCAGACCTAATAATACCTTACCTGGCCATCCCAACCTGCCCTACACCTACTTCTTCAGCTACTCCTGTTCCTACGCTGAAGTTTTCCGACAGCTAAGCTTTCGTTTGAAATGAAAAAATGACGAGGGTTTGACCGCTGAGACGAGTTTACTGTAGTAATGCGCAAGATTGGTTGCACCGTCGCTACTTGTGGTGCCACTGCCACGGGTGACCTTCAATGGTGAGGTGATGCCAACTCGTAGATTACTCTGAAACCTGCCCCTTGGCTCTGTTAGTATCTTCCTGCTCCATCTTTAGGAACGATGTAAAAATGAGAAAATCGGTTTGCACGGTTTCCAATATTTTGGTTCATCAGTATTCGGTAGGATACAAAATACGAAAGCGTTTTTATTGCACACATCTCTTATGTCCATCCTGATCCTGAAGTCGTTGCACAAGCGTTAGCATGCAGGTGCCCACGCTCAGCCCTGCCTAGGATTGCACCATTTTTGAACATCAATATAGTTGTCATTTACTGCCAGATTCAACAGCAGGAAGGAACAATCCCAAATAAAAGTAAGTGTTTTTCCTTCCAATGTCCAGCGACTGCAGCATACGCTTTTCGGATACAAATATTGGAGCCTGCATTCGGCAATGACCGAGGGTAATAATCCTCCCAGTCAGATGGCTGGAAGGGATGCTCCCCGTCCTCCCCCCTTGTGGTGGAGAGCCCATGCTCAACACCTCCAGAAGCCGTGTTTTAATACATGGCGCAGGCGGCCGGGAGAAGAGTTGATTGACAAGTGAGAGGACGGACATCTGAGTTTCATAGACCTGCCTTGGCTGATGAATGAACGCGGACTGCATTTCGAGAAACTCTTGTTGTAACGATTAGAGAACCCGCTCAAAACTACAGTTCCGTAAGGGCATCAAACAACAGAAGGTTGTAGGAAACAATGTTGGCTCCACGTTCATCCGATCTGCAATGTTTATGTTGAGTCCCACAGAGCCCAATAGTGCAGTCTGAAATGCACATACCTGCCAACCTGCCTACCAGCGTGGATGGCAGTTAATGGTTAAAAGTGTAGCCGACATGTAACAGATAATCATTATTTGATGAAAAGACAAACCTAAGATATGCAATACAAGAAATCGCGGTAAATATACCGACGGCCCCATGCACGGGCTCTGGAAGATGACTGATGTATTATTTCGAAAAGTAGGATCAAATTTGGTCGGACTGAAAATGTGACAGATTTGGGGTTTTAGCTTTTGCAGATGACAGTTTTGACCTTTTGCGAACCTATCAGTGTAGTGCTCCCAAGCAACACCAGCCAACACAATACGCCCATAAGTTGTTAAAGCACGTTAAAGCATGCTTCCTTATCCTTGTGAGCCAATTTCATACGTGACATCCGAAACTCAAGTCTCGCTTGTTTCAAATTGCAGACGTAAAAAACGCGGCATGTCACCCCTCCTCTCCCCAACGCACGTGTCGGTTCGGTAAATATGAAGCCAGGTAGCAGGCAAAGCCGGCAGTGCTTTCTGTGTTCTGTTTAGCCCAGCTATGAACGGCAGAACTGGCAAAAGGCACTGACCACATTCCAGAGGCGAAACTTTGTATACCGTTGTTATGGAGCTTTCCATGCCAAAGGGTGTCATTCGTATGGAATTCCATACCATAAACCTTGGCTCCTTCATGTGTTTTCTTGCTTTATAAAATGAACCTTATAATGACGTTATCAATACCACATTTAAGGGTTCGATGAATGCGCCTCTCCATTCCAAAATTTGGCCACATTCTACACCCATTCACATTCACATGCCAAACTTAAGTAATTACGTAAGCCACATCCGCATTGCCTTCAAGTATCAGTCCTGCTTGCACAATCTAGTACAAGACAATCACGAAAACTAACGCCAAATCATCACTGATCTTTGAGCGAAACGCAATGGACGGTTCCTCGGCTGTGACAAAGACGCATTTCTGAGCGAATTTTGAGCGGAAAATAAACACGGGTCCACCTAAGAACAAATTTCAAATAATAAATTAGCGGTAACTGCGACCGTTCATGACTCATTTTTAACACAAGGTCACCTGGGGACGCGACCCCCTCCCCTCGAGGCCTGGCCCGGTTGACCCCGACTCTCGGAGCCGCCGATCCCACGGGAAACAGGCCAGACCTGACACAGCGGTCTGGCTCCACCAAAGCGTTCAGCTGTAGATGAACCCAACAGCACTGCGTCTCATCTGGACCAGACATCACGACTGCATCTGCTCCGGCCGCGAAACCTCTGGGAGAAATATTACACCCACGAATGTCTGGTATTCTAGGCGCAGGCTTCCCACTCCTCATAACACCAGAAATCCGCGTAGTTGTCGGGCCATATTGGCACCAAAAGACGCGCAATGAAAAAATAGTCCGATCCCAGGCGTTTTGTGCCTTCAAAACACTACAACTTCCCCAAAATAATCGACTGAAGCCATCGAGTTACCCACAGCCTGCACAACTGGCACGATCTCGAAGCACGGAGCATCTTTACGAGACAGATCAACGTCAGCCTCTAAGGATCGACGGTTCAGAACGTCTCGTGGAATATGACGTCACTGAAAGATTAACTAAAACGCAACAGTCTCGGAACTCGAAATAAGTTTACAACGGCAATGAAACGGAACAGGGAGGTGGACTGGGACCGAACAAGGACAGGTATGAATATTTTTGAGGCACAAAGGTGGATGCAGGATTTCGCCAGGGGGGAGGGGAATGGTCCGCGCGGGGCTTCCCTCCCGACCTTGTCCCGCATTTTTTTGGCTCTTCAGATATGAAAACACACTCGGGGCTCTTTGGCCGTTCAAAGACCTCATACCGCCTAAGAGGTCCTCTTATCGTCTTTGTCTCGCAAGGCCTCTCAGACCTCTTTGGCGGTCTCAGGGGCCATCTGCCGTGTAGGGGCCCATCTTGCCGTCTCAGGACCCACCTGACCTTCCGAGTCCCCTTGCCTGTATCAAGAACCCTCAAGTTTTCAAAAAATAAGGGAACAATATAGCCCATTTGGGCACCTCTCGAGGTTGAAAAGGTCCATGATGAATCCCTGTTCAGTGGGCCCCTCTGGTTGGTCAGTCTCTTTATGCCGTGCTAGGCACCCTCTAAGTCCTTGCCGTTCCACGAGCCTCTCTGGCACTTTCAACGGCTTCGTGGACCCTTTGTCGTGTTGGGGCCCCTCTTGCAGCTTGGGGACCCTTAGAGAGTTTCAGAGGCATTTGTATCCATCTAAGGGGCCATCTTACCGTCTCAGGGCCTCATAAACCCCCACGGAGACCCTCTTAGCATCAGGAACCTTCAGCTTTTCATACAGGTCCGTGAAACCCAATCAGGGCCCCTATGGCATTCCAGGGTCCCCTATGCCGTCCTAGGAACTCATTCCTCATCTAAGCCGTCTCAGAGGCCCTGTGGCCCTCTGGCAGAATCAAGGGCAATCTGCCGTGTTGAGGTCCTGTCGTGGTCTCAGGGGCCCTTTGGAAGCTTAATGGGCCCCTCCAGGGGCGCAGCCAGGCAAAAATTTGGGGTCCTCGTCCAGCGGTGGCCACCCCTCCCCCTCATGTGCTCTCTAGACAGCAGGGGCTCTTCGAAGGCTGCCAGGAGCCCCTGACTGGTCCGCGGAGGGGCACTCTGACAGCTGTGGAGGTCCACGGTAAAAAACTGTTTTTGGCGCGATCATCGACAATCAGAGAAGAATCAGCTGGCTGTAGGTCATGACGTTTAGGAACGGCAAGCGTCCAATACCGTGAAATTTTCATCGGCTATTTTTATTCCGGGGGCGCAATCACAGCATACGGGCTCCCCATTGGTCATGCAACCCCAAAATTTTGGGTCGGCTGTACCCTGGGGCGTCGATTTCTGTAAATGATTGGGTGGGCCGAGCCGAGGGCACGATAGCCTAACCTCCCCCAAATGTAGGTTTCTCAACGGATTTAGTCTACTTTATTTTGAGCAACGGGAATTTATGAGTTTTTTGTTACTGTTGATCAAATAGAAATTGCACTTATCCCCCATATATATAGGTATATATACTCATTTCCCTTTAAAAGCGGCAGAAAATACTGAGTGGGCCCAAATCAACATTGGGTGGGTCAGGGCCCTCTCAAAAGAATACAGTCGACACCCCTGACTGTACCCCTCTACGAGCCTCTTGTGAATGTGAATGTACCCCTCTAGGAGCCTCTTGTGAAACTTTGTTTAAATATTTTTGTCCAGGGGCCCACATGAAGTGAGGGGGCCCGCCACTGGGCGAAGGCCCTCCGAAATTTTAGGCTGACTGCGTCCTTGCCCAAAGTGTGTTAGGCAGGCTTCTGACACAGAGAAGATCCCCTGAGACTGCCAGTGAGGCACCTGAAACGCCAACAAAGGCCCCTGATACGGCTTGGGAGACTTAAGACTGCTAGATATATCCAATGTAACAGAGTAAGGTCCCTGATAAAGTCATGAAGGCTATGGGAGACGTTCACAGGGCCCATGAGACTGCACAGGGGCCCTAAAATCGCCAAAAGGTCTTTTGTAACTGTCACAGGCCCCTGAGACGGCAACATGTTCCCCAGAGACCATGTTCCACCAAAAAGCTAGCAAAAAAGTCTCAAGAAGCTACGAGGGGACAGAGCGCCTCCTGGACAACCGAAACGACCTTTCAAGCAGAGACAGGGACGCAGCCGCCTAAAATCCCACCGTTGCTGTCATATTTCGGCCACTTTGTTCGGGAACAAAACGCAACATTTTTTCAAATGAGTTGACGTGCTTGACGTTTGTCGCTTACCTTGTACCACAGAAAGCGCAGAATTACATCAGATATTCCAGCCAAGACCAGAGCAGATCAAGGTTTTTCATATCCGAAGAGCAAAAAAAATGCGGGCCAAGGCCGGGAGGGGAGCCCCGCAATGACCATTCCCCTCCCCCCTGGCGAAATCCTGCATCCACCCTTGTCCCTCACAGATACTCATGCCTGTCCTCGTTCGGTCCCAGTCCACCTTCCTGTTCCGTTTCATTGCCGTTGTAAACCTATTTCGAGTTTCGAGACTGTTGCGTTTTAGTTAATCTTTCAGTGACGTCATATTATATCACGAGGCGTTCTGAACCGTCGATCCTTAGAAGCCGACGTTGATCTGTCTCGTGAAGATGCTCCGTGCTTCGAGGTCGTGCTCGTTGTGCAGGCTGTGGGTAACTCGATGGCTTCTGGCGATTTTTTTGGGGACGTTGTAGGGTTTTAAAGGTACAAAACGTCTTGGATCGGACTATTTTTTCATTGGGCGTCTTTTGTCTTTTGTCTTTTGGTGCCAATATGGCCCAACAACTACGCGGTTTTCTGGAGTTATGCGAAGTGGGAAGCCTGCGCCTAGAAAACCACACATTCGACGGCAGTGACAAAGACGCGTTCCTGAGCGACTTTCGACGGCAAAATAATTACCGTTTCCGCTAAGAACAGATTTCAGCCAGTAAATTAACATATACTGCGAGTCCCCGTGCCTCATTATTACACACCAGGTCACCTGGGGGCGTGACCCCCTCCCCCTCGAGGCCTGACCCGGTTGACCCTGACTCCCGGAGCCGTCGATCCCACGGGGAACAGGCCAGACCTGACACAGCGGTCTTCCTCGAGGAAACAGGCCAGACCTGACGCAGCGGTCTGGCTCGATCTAAACGTTCAGCTGTACATGAACCCAACAGAATCTCGTCTCATCTGGACCCGACATCACGACTGCATCTGCTCCGGCCGCGAAACCTCTGGGAGAAATATTACACCCTTGAATATCTTCACCAAAGCTTATCAGCTGACGGGTTCGCGCCAGACAAACAAGCTTGCAAGCGCGGCAGTCAACCAATGCGCAGTATCCCCCGCCTCCCACAAGCTACTGGACGAGGAACTCAGCAGCGTCGAACACGCAGGATGACGCACTTACGGCCGGCACGCGCCACCGGCCACGTGAGCTTACCTTTCGACGACATTGGCACTTTTCACAAGTCACCGCTGCCACACCAGCTGCCAAGGCGTCCTCCGATGGCTAACACGAATGCCTGTACCAAAAGCACGGGAACGCGAAGCAACGGACGCCAACGAAAGTCACCGCAGCGAGCGTCTTACCTCCCGGCCTCAGGGTCACCGCGCAAATGACGCGTCTGCCGCCAAAAACTGAGCGCGCGCGTGCAGAGCGGCGGAGCGGAGACAGAGCGCGCGCTCCGGCCTGTGCTAGAAGTGTGGGAAAGATGGGATTTTGAACGCCGGCCAACTGCCGCTCTAAACTGCCATCGCGGAGTAGCAGAACCCGATTTTTTACTGTAACGGATGAACGCCGGGTGTTAACTTTTTAACAACACTCAAAATCAACCAGAACTCGAAAAATTCCTTTCTAAGAGCAATAGACTCTTGCTACTTTTCTCTCACTTCGTAGGAGGTCCGATTGGTTTGTCCGTCTGCGCACGAGGTGATCAGGAAGAACTAATACGAAGTACGTTTATCGTGGCAATATAAGCAAACTTACGAAGGAGTTTCTGCTCGGTGTGCTGTGTACACATCGGGACACTGCGTGTTTCATTTTACGTGGAAATTCCACATTTCATGCTGCGCAGATATGCGGTCATTTTCCACTAGCCGCCTTCGGTGGCTGAAACGCGATCTCCCCTTCACCATAGCGCCGTCCGGCTGGATTATTTTGAAGTATGGTGAGCTGCAAAGCTTGCTCCTCGTGAGAACCACCGTCACTTAGCAGTTTTTCCCCAACAAGCCCAGAGCTGTATCCAAGCTGATGGCCTGCCAAAGGGTATGCAACAGGTTCAAAACGGAAGACCCGGTGCGCCCTGCCGTGTCTCCTGGCCGCACTCACCCACTGCAGGAGAAATACAGCGGATTAAGGATTTTTCCAGCAGCAACACAAGGTCCACATTAGGCTGGCCATAGAACCGCTCGGGATGTCATCCGGAAAGATCTAGAGGATCCTGAGGAAGCTCAACTGGAAGCCGTATCAGCCCCACCCCGCCTTGGTCCTCTCACCTTCTGGCGGCGTGCTTCGCCTGCTGATCCATGAAGAGGAATGGTTCGAGAGCATCCTGTAGAGTGATAAGAAATAGCCCGTGCTCCATCAGGCTCCCAACCGTAAAAATTACGTCATCCGGGCCCCGGAGAACCCGCCCACTGCGGTGAAGAGCAATAAGGCGTCCGGAGAGGAGGCGACGGCCTGGGTGAACATTGTCGACGGCAAATCTCTCCCGGTGTACTGGCTGGACGGATCGGCGGACGGTCCAGCGCGCCTGGAGATGCTGAAGACGGTGGTGTGGCCAGCTGTGAGGGGACTGGCCAATCGCCGCTAGCACTGCTCCCAACAAGACTGTGCACCACGTGATCTGACCGGACCAGTAATGAAGCTTCTGGGCTCGAAGTTAGGGGACAGGATCATCTCCCGCAACTCGCAGCACCACTGGCCGTCCTACAGCCCGAAGCTATCCTGCCTGGACTTCAGCTTGGTTACAAGTCGTTACACATGTGGTCAGGTGTGGGCCAAAAACCATCCCCGAGCTGAAGATGGTGGTGGAGGACTTCGCTGCTGACATGAAGGAGACGCCGCAGAAGAGAGTCAGGTACAGGGTGGAGCTCTGTGTGTTTGAGAGCGACGCCCACTTTGAACAGGTGATCACGAAGAAAAAGGACTAGAAATGGGCCTGGCATCAGCCTGTTATCATATGTCCAATATGTTACCTTACAAACATTTTTTTCTAAGAAGAAAATTGGATATCTTGCATCCATGGTGTCTGTTTATCTTTTATCAGTCGCTCATGATCACCCTGTAACTAGTAGATATACTTGCCAAAGTTGGACATATATTTTACATTTAGCGTTATGGAACAATAACATCAGTCAGAAGCAGGTTTGCCAATGAATTTTGCATCTAACATTTAGGACGACCAGGTGAATAAAAAGTTAATCAAAGGTTAACTCTAGCATTAAAAACCAGTAAGGAGCCTTGCGAGTACATGGCGAAAGAGGCCTACTCCGTTGCTGCTTGCGCCATTATTTTTCCTTTCTACGTTTCGCTATGCGAAGGGAAAATTGTCGATGCACTCCAGCATTTGTATCCGAAGAACTGCAAGTTTAAACGTCACACTCTCCTGGAAAAAGTCTAAGAATGGAAACAGTACCCCCGGAAGAGATCTGTGAAGGAAATTGTTCGCAGGCCAGTGCACTAAAAATTCCGACCCAGAAAATGTAAAGAAATGAACTGTCTTCTAGTGAAAATTTCATCACTCATTATCCAGAGGATGTGAAGTTATTAGAAAACGTCATGACCGCCCGTGACCGGCTGACCCAAGCGGTCAGTTCGGCCAAATACAGGTGCCTGTTCTGGAACTCCAATCAAACTCCTGTCGCACATTCGACTCTACTGTCCTTATCCACTTGGCTCCTTATCCACTTGGCCACGGCGGCGACCAAATGGATTTCTTCAGGGTATTCCAGACCTTTATTGCGGGCTTTAACCTTATTCCCGGCAGGGGGGCTGAATCCGCCCCCCTCGGGTTTTTTGCTTGCCAATTCCAGGCTTTTTAACGCAGCTTCACGAAACTTTGTTACTTTTTCAAGCTATTCTTTCTTCGTGCTGTGACAAAATTTCAAAATTCTATGTTGCTCAGGAGCGGAGCCAGGCAACGTTTTTGGGAGGCACCTCAGGCCATTTTTGGCCATGTTAAGGGTAAAAGGAAAATGCCTGCCAAAAACAGAGTTTTTAAGATAGAACTTAAAACTTTATATCGATGTATAGCTAAATAGTTGGGCAATGTGCAGATGTAATTTGGTTTATCTGAAATAACTTTAAAAGGTCAGGTCAAGGTCAAAAATTGGAATTTGTTTTTTTGCAATAATTTCGGCGCCGTTTTTTTGAATGCCAAACCCGGAATATATATGACGTAGAAGCGTGCTCTCTACTTGTGTACCAAGTTTCAGCTTGATATCAGTTCGGGTCACGGAGCTATGACCTAAAATGTCAGTGCGCGTACCCTATATCGCAATAGCCATAGAATGAAATTTTTAAAATAAAGTGAATTCAAATGATTAAAAACTTTTACAGATAATATTAAATGCACACGAGATCATTGCAAGCGACCCCAAGGTCACTGGAGGTCATTTCAGGTCAAAGGTCACCAGTTGATCCGAAGAACGTGTGACCATGACAGTTTTCCCTTTTCATGTCCCTGGCACCGCCTATGCTAACATTATACAAACATTGTAATGTAATTTGTACTTCTTTAGCATAGTATGACTAGCAGAAGCCAAAAAAGTGTTTTTGCCTCTTTTGTTCATTCAGTTGTTAGAAAACTAACCCTCCTATTTTTGAAACCCTGTGAACGCCCATCAATTTTCTCAAAATTTCAGATTTGTGGACCCATGGTAAAAGCCCTTATCCATAATCTCTCGATTCATGCCAGTTTGATTGAAATCCGTCAATAAACAACGGAATTATAAAAAGTCAAAAAGTACCGCCCCCCATTTTGACATTTTTGCCCCCTGTATCCACGCATTTCAAAATTTTGAAAATTTCTCTTTATGAAAATGTAGCTCGCGTCACGGCAAATCGATTGCCGTTTGTTGCGATGAAATCGGACGAGTAGTTCTCGAGATCTCAGGGGGGCCGAATGCGCCCCCTGCCGGGAATCGACCATACCGTGTGGCCCTCCGGGAATAGGGTTAAAATCGTCCGAGAAGCAGAGGCGAACACAAAGGCCGCTGCACACATCCTGGAACCAATGCGTTTTGTTGGTCCGTCCTCAGACATCTCCAGTATCCATTATATACTAACAGCCTTTGGTAAGGTCATGGGTCCTGATACCTTGAGGTATCAGGACAATTACTGCACATTGTCGTTATCATATGATGCTGTGCTTTCACCCTGGCGCCCTTTGCCCACCAGGAGGGGCACATTTTCAGCGACAAAGAGCAGCCCAGTTGACGGTGCTGAACGTCAGCACTGCTTACATCGCCTTCTACATCTACGTCATGCTCACCGTCCTCGACTTGCGTTAAATACCGTGGTTTCTACACCACTTCAAGAACCACTCCGGGCCATACCACTCCCCGCCATTCCTTTTTCTAAATCTACTCCCGCCACCGATGGTAGTTAGTGATGAGCCTCGCAAGCCGGGCAAGCATGTAGCAAGCTAGTAATGCCGCCCGGGTCGCGAGGAATACCATGTTCGGGTGCGAACTGGGGTTAACGCAAAATAGCGTAAACTGTAAATAAAAAAGAATGGGGAGAACATATACCATACAATTTTGACGATGTATTTAGGTTTCAATACGTTATGGAAAAGGCTTCAGTTACATACGGAGGAGGCGGTTTGGGTACCGAGTCCCGGCCTTGTACAGCGGGCTGACGGACGACATGACGTCCCTGCGCGGACAGTCTTACCCGAGCCGTGATACGGCAGCAGCTGGCTGATCATCGTGCGCGACGGTGTGCTTTACGATTTGCTTGCTGTATTTTGTGGGCGTGAACTGTGACTGGCTTGGGCGAGTGCATGTTCTGACCCTTTACCTGGGGCTGGCTTTCATTCAGGTGGTGTTACAGAATCAGCCGCACGTACAGACAGTTACAAAAGGGTACCCGGGAAGTCCAGGCATCTGGACACGGGTCGTTGTATTGCAGGCACGGTAACGTCTTGCACATGCCAGTGGGAAGTGGTGGTTCCCTTTCGCTCGCGTGCGCCCCACTTTGTCCTTATCTACTGCAGGCGGGGTTGGAACGCACTCATATTCATTAGCATGCTGAATAACGCCTGACAATCGCCATTTAGCACCATAGATTCAGCGTACACTGAAACACAAAACATGGCACACAGCGTTTGTGAGAACCGTCACACAGAGCAAACGTTGTATCATTTGCCGTGTCCACTCAGAAAAAAAAACAAAACAAAACGCTTGTGAGTACCATCGCACAGAGCAAACGTCGCATCATTTACCGCGCCCACTCATGAAAAAAAACAGAACAACACAAAAGTGAATGCAAAGAAAAGGCGCCGACATGCAACAGAACGCTTCTTCCTAGAAAATATGGCAACAACTCAGCACCGAATGCCGGGGGGTGGGGCACTGCATGCCTGCCGGCTCAGACGCCGCCGAGGGTGGTCGGCAGATCAAGGTCACCTGACCCCTGGTGACCCTGCTTCGCCGCCGGCGGTGCGGAGAAGCCGAGGGCCGTAACAGTGGTTTCTTTTCGTTCGTGTGCGCCCCACTGTGTTCTATTCTACTGAAGGTGCGTTGAACCGTACTCAGATTCATTACCATGCCGAATGACGCCTGACAATCTCCATTTAGCACCATAGATTCAGCGTACACATAGGCAAACATGACACAAAACGCTTATGAGTACCACGGCACACAGTACCCGTTACCGCACCCACCCAAAATAAAACAAAAACAAAACGACACAAAATGAATACAAACAAAAGGCGCCGACATGCAACAGAACGCTTCTTCCAGGAAAATGCAGAAAAAACTCAGCACCGAACGCGGAGGAGGGGAGCACTGCATGCCTGCCGGCTCAGACGCCACCGCGGGCGATCGGCGGTCAAGGTCACCTGACCCCTGGTGACGTCATTCGCCGGGCGGCTCGGTGGAGCGGGGGGCGGTCTGGCGCTCCGCCTCGGCTGCTCACCGGGCCAGGAGGGCGCTCACCATCACCATCACCCACCTGGCCACGACACGACACACCAGCCGACAGTCGGAGCCTGCAACGGCACGACGTCACGTGACCAGGGGGAACAGTCGGAGCCTGCGACGGCGCGACGTCACGTGACCAGGGGAGAACAGTCGGAGCCTGCGACGGCACGACGTCACGTGACCAGGGGCAACAGTCGGAGCCTGCGACGGCGCGACGTCACGTGACCAGGGGAGAACAGTCGGAGCCTGCGACGGCACGACGTCACGTGACCAGGGGAGAACAGTCGCAGCCACCGCCGACCAAGAACAACAGCCCGACAATGCACCGAACACGTTATCCACCACACTGCTGGAAAACGACGCATGTCGCGATACACTTGGCTTCTTTCCACGCAGAAACAGCAATGACGGTCAGTAAAAACAGAAGCAAAAACCCAACGGCTAAATACGCATCACTCGTTTCAAAACCGCAGTCTACCACAAAGCTCACAAACCTTGCCCAATTAGCAAAACAACATCACAGCCGACGGTTCAGCCAGTTTGCAGGAATGCAATCCGAGGTGTTCGCCAGCGAGATAAGGCGACCAACTGGCCGTCCCTAGTAAACGGGAGCTGACGTCCCGTTCGGCACCTAACAAGAACGCTGTTCGGACGCCTCGCCGCAGGTCGCAGCGTTTCGGATATTTCCGACACCACCAGGCGCCGGCAGCGGCCAGCAAACGACAGGCGATTCTCCGTAACGGCCCGCAGCTGTGCGGCATTTCCTCGGCAGAGGAGCCTCTCCCGGTAACCATCGCTGGCGGGAACCAAAACACAACCGGGGCCTGGCCGCCGATGAAGAACCACCCGCCGCCGGGACAGGGACAGGGACAGGGACAGGAACCACCCACCGCCGGCACTGACAAAGGAACCGCCCACCGCGGGCACTGACAGAGGAACCACTCACCTCCGGGAAACTGACAGAGGAACCACTCACCTCCGGGAAACTGACAGAGGAACCACTCACCTCCGGGAAACTGACAGAGGAACCACTCACCTCCGGGAAACTGACAGAGGAACCACTCACCGCCGGGAAACTGACAGAGGAACCACTGAACAGAGGAACCACCTCACCGCCGGGACACTAACAGAGGAACCACTCACCTCCGGGAAACTGACAGAGGAACCACCCACCGCCGGCACTGACAGAGGAACCACCCACCGCCGGCACTGACAGAGGAACCACCCACCGCCGGCACTGACAGAGGAACCACCCACCGCCGGCACTAACAGAGGAGCCACCCACCGCCGGCACTGACAGAGGAGCCACCCACCGCCGGCACTGACAGAGGAACCACCCACCGCCGGCACTAACAGAGGAGCCACCCACCGCCGGCACTGACAGAGGAGCCACCCACCGCCGGCACTGACAGAGGAGCCACCCACCGCCGGCACTGACAGAGGAACCACCCACCGCCGGCACTGACAGAGGAGCCACCCACCGCCGGCACTAACAGAGGAGCCACCCACAGCCGGGGACTGACAGAGGAACCGCCCACCGCCGGCACTAACAGAGGAACCACCCACCGCCGAGCACTGACAGAGGAACCACCCACCGCCGGGCCAGACGCCGTTTACACCAACCACGATCACCAGCACCACGTGCCACGATGGAATGGCCAACACCCGCCACAGGTTCCACAGGCCACAGCCGGCCGGCGGTCCATCACACCCGACCTCGACACCCCGCCCCTGTTCAGGGGCAGCAGGGGCGGGCCCGGCCGCAGCAGGTACCTGACCTGCTGGTGGAGGTCCTGTCCAGCACGTACCTGACTTGCTGGTAGAGGCTCTCTCCAGCACGCCGGCGACCTCTGGTGGAGGCTTTGTCCAGCACGTGCCTGACCTGCTGGTGGAGGCTCCATCCCGCCCGCTGGCGACCTCTGGTGTCCGGCTGGCGGCTGTCGGGATTTAAATCGAACATTAATTGGTAGTTCACTGTCGCAAACAGGTGTAAAAGTTAGAAGCCCAATAAAAAACGGCGTTCCTGCATTCACAGGAAGGAAGAAGACCGACACACCCAAACTTGCGCGACGTCCAATGTCACGGCATGCAATGTCCTGCATAAAGCCGGACAGCACGCGATACTGAAACGAAACGTTCCACCTCAGCATGCGTTTTGGGCTTAGATAGCCACGCAGTAGCCTGCGGTCTTACAAATCAATCTGTAATATACAGAGTGTCACAAAACTCTACACTTACGGCGTCTCAAAGCGATTTCCAGAGGCTTGCCACGTGTGTCCCCTTTGGCTGCGACCTATTTACAGCTATTGCGTGGAGCCGCGCCGCCACAGGGAGAGGACGTTGGACACAACGATAGTGTTCATTGGCTTGCGCAAGCTGGCATATATCGACGGATAACAATCGTATAATTTTTGATGAACTACATCTTCTGAAGCTCAGTCGCGTTTACCCAAAAAGTGAGTACTAAAAACGCCATCAGCGACATGCTTCGCACCAACCAATTCTATTTATGGAAAGTGGACCTAGGTGGTACGTTCCCCGTAACCGTGGCTGCACTACCAACACCGAACACCCAAGAAGTCACCCCAGGTTACCAGGGTCCGCGGCCGGCCGGCGGCCCCTCACGCACCCGTCTCAAGCCACGGACGGCCCCTCACACACCCGTCCCCATCATCCCCCGGCCAGCCCCTCACACACCCGTCTCCATCATACCCCGGCCAGCCCCTCACACACCCGTCTCCATCATCCCCCGGCCAGCCCCTCACAGACCCGTCTCCATCATCCCCCAGCCGGCCCCTCGGCCGCTGCCTCGGGAGGCACGGGGCGGCCCGACCGCAGCGCCATCAGTCCTGTTGGCGGCGGCTCTGTACAGACCTGTCCTGTTGGCGGCGGCTCTGTACAGACCTGTCCTGTTGGCGGCGGCTCTGTACAGACCTGTCCTGTTGGCGGCGGCTCTGTACAGACCTGTCCTGTTGGCGGCGGCTCTGTAAAGACCTGTCCTGTTGGCGGCGGCTCTGTACAGACCTGTCCTGTTGGTGGCGGCTCTGTACAGACCTGTCCTGTTGGCGGCGGCTCTGTACAGACCTGTCCTGTTGGCGGCGGCTCTGTACAGACCTGTCCTGTTGGCGGCGGCTCTGTACAGACCTGTCCTGTTGGCGGCGGCTCTGTACAGACCTGTCCTGTTGGCGGCGGCTCTGTAAACCTGTCCTGTTGCGGCCTCTGTACAGACCTGTCCTGTTGGCGGCGGCTCTGTACAGACCTGTCCTGTTGGCGGCGGCTCTGTACAGACCTGTCCTGTTGGCGGCGGCTCTGTACAGACCTGTCCTGTTGGCGGCGGCTCTGTACAGACCTGTCCTGTTGGCGGCGGCTCTGTACAGACCTGTCCTGTTCTGTTGGCGGCGGCTCTGTACAGACCTGTCCTGTTGGTGGCGGCTCTGTACAGACCTGTCCTGTTGGCGGCGGCTCTGTACAGACCTGTCCTGTTGGTGGCGGCTCTGTACAGACCTGTCCTGTTGGCGGCGGCTCTGTACAGACCTGTCCTGTTGGCGGCAGCTCTGTACAGACCTGTCCTGTTGGCGGCGGCTCTGTACTGACCTGTCCTGTTAATGGCGGCTCTGTACAGACCTGTCCTGTTGGCGGCGGCTCTGTACAGACCTACCTGTCCTGTTGGCGGCGGTTCCTCCGTGCAGGCCGGTGTCCTCCTGCGGCCGTCGGCCGCCGAGGACGCTCCGCTCTCTGCTCTTCCAGTAGAGCGGCCGCAGCCGGCCGCCCATCTGACAGACGCACCGCAGCTGGAGGCTGCCGCCGCCGAAGTGCTCGGACCGCGCACGGAAGCGCAGTCCGACGGCGACCGACTGGAGGCCGTCCTCGTGCACGGTGGGAGGCCAGAGCTGTAGCAGCTCCGACTCCGCCTGCCGGGCAGACGGAGCTGTCAGAGAGGACCACAGACCAGCTGTCAGAGGGACCTGGTAGACCAGCTGTCGGAGGGGACAATAGACCAGCTGTCAGAGAACCACAGACCAGTTGTCAGAGGGACCTGGTAGACCAGCTGTCGGAGGGGACAATAGACCAGCTGTCAGAGAACCACAGACCAGTTGTCAGAGGGACTTGGTAGACCAGCTGTCAGAGGGTATCACACAGACCAGCTGTCAGAGGGACCTGGTAGACCAGCTGTCGGAGAGCACAATAGACCAGCTGTCAGAGAACCACAGACCAGTTGTCAGAGGGACCTGGTAGACCAGCTGTCGGAGGGGACCATAGACCAGCTGTCAGAGGGACCTGGTAGACCAGCTGTCGGAGAGCACAATAGACCAGCTGTCAGAGAACCACAGACCAGTTGTCAGAGGGACCTGGTAGACCAGCTGTCTGAGGGGGCCACAGACCGGCTGTCAGAGGGACCTGGTAGACCAGCTGTCTGAGGGGGCCACAGACCGGCTGTCAGAGGGGCCTGGAAGATCAACTGTCGGAGGGGACCACAGACCGGCTGTCAGAGAGGTTCACAGACCAGTTGTCACAGAAGACAATAGACCAGGTGTCAGAATGGACCAGGGACCAGCAGACATGGGCACCACAAACCAGGCGTCGGAGGGGACCACACAGACCAGCTTTCAGAGGGGACCACAGACCAGCCGTCAGAAGAACCACACAGACCAGCCGTCAGAGGCGCTACGGCAGACAAAATGACACGGAAGAACAAAAATGACAAAATGGCATGGATGTTCCAGGCACGGAAACCAGCAATGCCTCTGCTGGCCGGGCAACCACTATGGCTACGCGGAAGACGCTGCAGGAAACCCGTGGCTCGTGGCAATGATGGAAATGCGTCACACAGCAGTCCTTCACAGCGGGGGGGGGTCAGCTGTTACAAGTGCTGTTATCAAGCACCACTGAGGAGTCCTGTGCAGTGTGCGGATGGAATGGAGAATGAAGCGGGACACGCCACAGGCCGAGTTCCGCCGGCTCAAGGTCGTGACAGCGATACCCGTGTTACAGGGATTGATCGGTCACCGACGTAGCATTGTGCAAAAAAAAACATACACGAGTCTACAGAGATGGAGGAACACAACGCTGCAAAGCGGCCGTGCGCCTATCACCTGTTGGTCGTTGATGTACCACGTGATCCGGGCGGCCGGTCGGCTCTTGCGGGCGGTGCAGTTGACCTTGACCAGGTCACCGACCTCGTACCGGGCCCGAGCTCCGGTGATGACGGGTCCATCGATCGGGAACTCTGGCGGCCGTCCAGCGGTCAGCGGCGGCCGTCCAACGGTCAGTGGCGGCCGTCCAGCGGTCAGTGGCGGCCGTCCAACGGTCAGTGGCGGCCGTCCAACGGTCAGTGGCGGCCGTCCAGCGGTCAGTGGCGGTCGTCGCACACACACGCATACCGAGGCATGCACCTACACACGCACTCACGCACGCACGGCGCATACCCACGAACGCACGCACACACACGGCCGATCCTATGTTGCCGGAAGAAAATATGCGGAAAAGCCTGGTGCAATGACACAGGCGTCACGAACCGGGCGGTGGACGGGAGGCGGGGGGGGGGGAGGGTGGACGCCAGGAGAGAGAGGGAGTCAGCGTGGACCGCTGCCGTCCTGAGTTTCGAAAAGATATCGGCATGGAGTTCGGGTCGGGTTTGCGGTGCTTGGGGTGCTCCATGGAAACACGCAAAAAAGGTGTTTGCTCACAGTTTATGTAGATGTTACACAGACACGGAAACAGTCACCATGTATGAAATATAGTTTGCTAAACGGAGCTACCCGACGCAAATTTGCAGGGTCATAAGACCGAGGGGGTCGGGGGCCACCCCGTTTTGGAAATTTAACATTAGCCCTACGGAAAAACGTCTTTGCCCCCCCCCCCCTCGCCCCTTTTGGATACTTCTCCGCGCATACAG
The DNA here is from genome assembly GCA_030062745.1 of Capitulum mitella. Lineage (NCBI taxonomy): Eukaryota > Metazoa > Arthropoda > Thecostraca > Pollicipedomorpha > Pollicipedidae > Capitulum > Capitulum mitella. The sequence continues at coordinate 2,795,223 of CP099854.1, read as the reverse complement.
ACTTGTACATGAAGATCGCAAAAAGAATGAAGACCAGCCCCAAACCAAGTTGCCCATATAACCAATTTAACGTCAATAACCGCATGTTTCAGCACGACAATTTCGAACGGAACAATGCCCGTAACCAGCCAATTACACTGACAACAATGGCACAAAAATAGCCCAGTTTCGGAACGAGTCATTCGGACGGCAGTATTTATAATATATATACGTATATATATATGAAGCACAGGTAGTTTACAGTGACTGAACTTCACTGTGGCTCCCCCTCCGCGTCCAATGGGGACAATGGACTGATTCTACCGTAGTTCAACGACTGTAGCCCGCAGTCGTCAGCTAAGCGGCACCGACAGAGACCGGCTCACCTACGACCTGCAGCCGGCCGCCGCCCTCGACGGTGGTGAAGCGGGGCGCCTCGGCCGTCACCTCGCACTCGTACACGCCGTCGTACCTGAAGGCGGCGTCCCGCAGGCGCACGTGCGTGTCGTTGGAGGCCCACAGCTGAAACGGCGGCGATCGTTGAGGGCAGGGCACGCCGCTAGCCGACGCCGCCGCCGCCGCCGCCGGCTCGCGTCGCCGGCAACGATTGAAGCGACAGGGGAGTTCACAGCCCAGGAGTGGAGGTCTGGGCGGGGTGTTAGGATGTTGGAAGGTCACACGGCAATGGCCTGCTTGCGATGGTCAACAGGTCTGCCAGCTGACCGACTCTGTGGTCACTTCAGTCCCAAACACCACCTTACAAACTATTCAGATCAAATTTACAGCCCAAATCAACAGCAGGCGAGAACGTCACGCAAACGAGACAGTTCAAAACGAGAAATATCAATCCGCCACTTTACCACACATCTTAAGCAAAAATCTCTCACATGCCAAAGAAATGTCTGCAGAGCACAATGCAAACAGAGGCGCATATGAAGACTTACTTATCAACAAAGTATTCTCCATGAATCACTCACATCGACCTTGACACCCTGCTGCGGAAACTTCTTCTTTTTCGGCCGCACCTCCGGCTCAAACCTGTAGAACTCTCCGCCGTCCTTGTACCACTTGACCACGTACAGCTCATCCTCCTCCATATCGTACAGGCAGGTCAGGTCAAAGTCATCGCCGCGTTCGACATGGCTCGGAACAACAACTTTGTCAAGCCGGAGGCAGTCCAGGCCTGTAATGGAGAAGTGGCGCACAGTTACAAACCAGCCTGATGGTCTCCGCCACGACAGTTTCACCGCAGCTGCTCGCCAAACACGCCGAAAATACCGCCAGGAAATGAGCATCTTACTGCTTGGGATCTCGGTTCTTGCCCGCTGAAGGGTGTTGAAAAGGCGACAACGATGTTCCCAACGTAGTTTTCCGACGTCCAACAGTGCCTGACAACTCCAGCTGGTGGCCAATTTTTGGAGGGCCTCACAGAATGGCCTTCGGTGGCCCGCGCTAAACCAGGGTTTGGATCTTCCAGGGTGATCCAAGTCCCTGGGTCATAATCGGCCTAGTACCGATCGCACTCATAGGTGACCAAGAGACTGGAAATCATTTTTTGGGGGGGGCGGGTGGCTCGCCAGAACAAACTCGGATGGCCTACGTTGAGCTCTCAACGCAGAGTCAACTGAGTCAAATGAGCTGTAGTTAAAAAATCAAACTGTTCGAGGGCCCCGGTTTCCGCTCATGAGAGGGTCTCACAGCGGTTACATCTAAAAGCAGCCCAGAGATCGTGAGTGTGACATTTTTTAAGGGCCTCACCGGATGGACCCGGAAGGCCTGGGTCCATTCTTTCACTGAACCGTGCTCCCGACCCCGCCTCGACATCTTGACGTCGTCGAGACGTCAAGATGAATAGCCGCCAGACCCTCTTCCGGACGTCCGGAAGAGGGTCTGGTTGGCTATTAGGTTAGTTAACGACGTTCTGGACCAAAAGCGGCGATCTGTATACCATGCGGGGGCGGCAGCCCCCCCCCCCCCCGGCTCTAATGGTTTTCAAATTTAACGCCTCTGGGCGACGCATGGGAAGAAATACGCTGCAACGCGTTTTGCCACCCAATCACGTCCGGAATCCTACGCTCATGCGTTTGACTACCGAGGTCATTTGCGCCACAACCGAACACGCCGGTCATCGCGGGACGGCAAAACGTCATCACTACCCGAACACGAACCGGGACCGGAAATGGGTCTCGCACTCATTACACCTCAAGGCGGTCCACAGACCGCGGAGTCATGACTCCTTTTGTCTCTCATCTGGGGCGTCTCTGAACCGAGGAGCCTGCAGTTTGTCACGGGAGCTACGTTACCCGTCTACAAAGACGGCTACAAAAAGGTGGGCAACGGGGCCGGGCTCTCCATTAAGTCTTCGATCGAAATTACAAGAAGTCTATGGGAAAAATCAAATTCAGTTAAGTCTGACGCATACGTATCCACCCGGGTTGATCCCTCAAGGTCCAGTTTGTGTGTTTTTCGCACCGACGGGATGGGGCTTAATGGGGATAAATGCGAATTTTCACTTGATAAATAGTGACAAAACACTAGATTTCCTTTAGTGAAAATAAAGTGGGCTCAGTCTGTTGAGAAACCCACATTTGGGGGAGGTTAGGTTGTCGGGCCCTCGGCTCGGCCCACCCAATCATTTACAGAAATCAACGCACCTGGACTAATGTCTTATGTTCAATCCATTTTGAGCCTTGCGTTTTGTGCTGAGCTGATATAGGGGTATCTTAATAGTTGTATGAAGTTCTGTCGGTACGATAGTTAGACTGGGACTCTGCTGCCACCGCGTCAGTCGCCTTGGCTTCTGACCAGCTGTCTGTGGTCGTCAGGTCAGTGTGACCGAGCTGTGCCGCACTTGTCGAGGTGCGCGCACCGCTTTGCTGGAAAAGTGGAATTGACGTGCACAGCGGCAGCAGACGGCCAAACGGCGCGCCCGGCTAGACACGTGCACGGCCGAGGAAAGTTATTTGTGCGCAGAGCTGATCAGTGTGCACTGCGCTTTTAACACAGCTTTCAGTTCTGGAAAGTACACCGGTGGTAAGTTTTGAAGCAATACGTCCTCGTGTTTGCGTGCTTATTATGCACCTAACACGCAATAAATTATCAATGCTAATGACATCAGCGTATGCGTAGTCTGTTGCTCGCGTTAGTGAGTCCAGCGGTTGAATTCGCATCACGCACGACTCTGCATCGTCGGCTTGACCCGTCCGGTTGGCCGGAATACAACTCCCATTGGGTAACCTCACGACGGAAGCTCTCGTGCAACCACGGCTGGAGGCTTCCGAAAATTACTGCGGGGAAGGGTTCCATATAGGATTTCAGACAGCTGCTTTCCAGTCGCTGCCAGAGCTCCCGGGATCGCCGAATACGTGCGCAACATGAACTTTCTGGGATGAGGGGCCCTTCATAGGAGAGGGGCCTCTCAAGATCAAGGGCCTCGATATTTCGTTTCCCCTCCTATGATCCAATACGATCCACCGCCACTGGCCGGGCGCCGCGCCTGCTGAAGACAAAGCGCCGACCGTCGCTGAGGCGCGCGCAGTCTTCAATTTTTCCCGCCTTTGAGCATTCCAAAGGTCACGTGACCAACTTCCTGAAAGTATTGTTGCTGACCACGTGCTCGACGCGCGCAGACATATTGATATTTCTGGCGGTCCAATGTCCCGGAAATGCGTATACCACGGGCCGGACAGCACGTTTGTTCCAATAAATAATGCTCAAAATATAAGTAATCCTATCTTAGACCAAAGGACTGCCGAAGCGCAAACATCACAGTACGCAGCATTACTTCGCGTAAAACCTGTACAGTGTCCAGCCCTGGTAACATCGATGTTTTGAAGGCTTTTCCCTCCGTGTAATGCACAGACACATGAACAACGGTAAACTCCGTGGAAAGTCGTGACATGAGTCTCCCCGTCACAAAATACATCTCTACCATTTTGGCAGGGTCCCTGTTCCACCCTCAACGCACGTGTCATGTCACGTGTTCGTGTCGGCCGTAGTAATAATTCTGGGTATTCTAGGCGCAGGCTTCCCACTTCTCATAACTCCAGAAATCCCCGTGGTTACCGAACTTTATGGGTATCAAGATACGCAATTAAGATAGGTTAATCGCAGGCATTTAGTGCATTGCCTTGCCACCAATTCCTCAAAATAACCCCTTGAAATGATTCAGCTGCCTACCGCCGCGACAACTAGCTCAAGGTCAAAGCACAGAGCATCTCCGCGAGACAGATCGAAACCAACTTTTACGCGTTGAAGGTTGTTAAAAGTGCCGTGAAATACGACGTCACTGAAAGACCTATCAAAACGTGGCAGTCTCCAAACTCGGGATGAGCTGAGACGGTACTGGAACGAGACAGGGAGGTGGACTGGGACTGAATAAGGTTAGACATGAATGCCTGGGAGGGGTCAGGAACGGACAAGGAAAATTGGGGCAGTATACAGATATGGAGGAACTGGATAAGGTTAGCAGCGAGATGAGGACTAACAGGAACAGGTATGAAAGGATATTAGGACAGAATGGTGGGAAGGGACCCAGCTTAGAAAGAGACAAGGAAGGGAATGAGGAGACGATAGGGACAAGTAAGGGGGGCGGCGCTATCAATTGGTGTTTAAATGTTTGAATGAGCCGCATCGTGCGGTTGGTTTTCGAGATAAACACGGCCGGGGTGTTAAAGGCCCCCCTCAGTCTGTGGAAGGTGATGAAATATCCTTGTCAGTGCCGAGTTAACGATCCCGTCCAATACGTTGCGTCCAATACGTCCAAAACGTTCAATCATTGCGCCCGTCCCGTTTTAGTTCCTGTTTAGTTCTATCCCACGATTTTTGTTCCCCTTTCTGGCTCTCCCCCTTCCGTTCCCATCCGGCACGAATAGGACCGAGGAAGAGCAATTGTAACGAGAAAGGTACGAGGAGTAGACTGGGATGGGAATGGGTGGGGGAGAGGCAGAAAGGGCCGAAACAAGGATCGTGAGATAGAAGGAAGTACGGACTGAAACGGGACTGGCGCTATGATGGTATATTGCACGGGACCGTTATCCCGGCATTCACTGGGGTATTTGGCATTTCATCACCTTCCACAGACTGGGGGGTCTTTAACACCTCGGCCCTGTTCATCTCGAGAACCTACCCCATAGTTCGGCTCATTTAAACACCAATTAAGCACAACATCCCATTACTTGTCCCTGTCCCATCCCCATTCTCTTGTTTGTCTCTTTCCAAGCTCAGTCCATTTTCATCATTCTGTCCTAACACTCTCCCATGCCCGTTTCGTTTGTCCTCATCTCTCTCCTAGCCTCATCCAGTTCCTCCATATCTCTATACCGCCCCAGTTTTCCTTGTCTATCCCCGTTCCCTCCCAGGCATTCATGTCTGTCCTTGTTCAGACCCAGTCCACCTCCCTGTCCATTGCAGTACCTTCTCGACTTATTTCGAGTTTGGAAACTGTTATGCTTTCAAAGATCTTTCAGTGACCTCATATTTCACGACACATTTATCAACCGTCAACGCTTAAAAGTTGATGTTGATCTGTCTCGCAGAGATGCTCCGTGCTTCGAACTCGCGCTGGTCCTCGAGGCGGTGGGTGGCTGAATAATTTCAAGAGATTTTTTTGGGAAAGTGGTAATGGTAACAAGGCACTAAATGCGTGCGATTGGCGTACTCTTTAATTGCGCATCTTTTGGCATCCATGCGCTACGATGATTTCTGGATGGAGTTATGAGGAAGCCTGCGCCTAGATTACCAAATTCTGTCGACCCAGTGATCTCGCACGGAAAGCAAAGGAACCGAAACGGTAAAACTCCGAAGTTATGAATGGACCCCAAGGCTACAAACTGCATTAGCTACGACTGAAAACGCGCTGCCGTTTCGCCTTCGCGGAGCTCACCTGGCGCGGCGGCGGAAAGGAGCCCGAAGAGAAGCAGCCACATCGTGAGCTGGCCGGCGGGATACTTCAACAGATCAGTCGCGTCCACGTTCGGCCGCAGGGATCGTTCACATGGCGAGCTGGATCACGTAGTTCGTCTCCAGTTCAGGGCACGGTTGCATGCAGGTCTGAGGGTTCGGAGGATTCGGAGCCAGACAGTGTGAAGGACGGCAGGTTCATCCTCCCGCGATTTTCCCGGTATTTTCACCTCCAAAAGGCCTCGTGGATGCGCCTGTGATGATCATTAACAGCTTCCCTGACGCGAACACGTTACGACACCCCGCGCGCCGCCGCCCGCCCCCGCGGCCACCATGGCAACGACTGTAGACTCAGCGAAATAAAACTACCGGCCCGGACTGGCCAGTGCGCATGCGTCGGTTGCACTGGAGCTGGGGGCGGAGAGGTGCGGGCACCTGCGGTAACGCGTGTGGAGGAGACTCAGACTCATACTTAGACTCAGACATTTGTTAAGGTCGCCCACTACCCACGGTGGCTATTCGTACCTCTCCATAGCTAAAACGAAAAGAATCAAGCAAAGGTAAAGTCAGGTAAAAGCAAAAGGAAACGGTCCTGCGGTCACGCACACTCGTGCACACGTCGGCCAGTCGGTCAGGTGCACGACGCGGGGAATTCGCCAGATAGCGGATGAAGGATGAAACTAGAAACTCCAACCTCTCGGACGACGATTTGGTGTGAAGGGCGGCCACCCGGCGGCAGAACCGTCTCTAACCCATTTCCGAGCGAGACCGTTGGATTCGAAGTTGATCATCGTGTCGCGTGTGCCTGTCGGGCATCTTGACCAAAATCGTAAATGAATATGCCAGCGCTTCGGGCTCGCCCAGAAGGCCTATTTTGTGTGTGAGACAAAGAGCATGGTGAATTACTGTACATTGAATTACTGAGTAATATAATACAGTTATATATATATAATATATGTATGTATATGTATATGTATAATATATAATACAGTAAAAAAAATTACTGTACTGTGAACATGGTGAATAGGGTACGCGCTGAGCGTAACCTACCTCTCGAGCAGATCCGAGACATGGTCGTATTTTTTGCTGCCGCAAATGACTAGCTGCATAGTTCATATTTTTTTGGTCTAAGACAGCTCCTTTGCGTTCCATTGCCGTGTAGTGAAATGCAGCACCAGATCTGTGAGAGCACCAAAGCGCTGACCAGCGTGGAGACAGCGGTGGGTGGCAGGTAGCTCCTCAGATGCGGTGGACTTCTTCGGATTTCGAGGCAACGTCTAGTACCGAGAGAGACGTGGGAGTCCCAGCTGAGAGAGCGGTCGAAAGTCAGTTCCGAATTTTTGGCGTCAGGAACGGGCAATAGGTCACAACCATGAAATTTTACTGGATAACACCGGTACAATTGCTAGCGTTAAACTGCAAAAGGTGGAATGTTGGGCAGATTTTGTAGGATGTCCTGCGCCATCAGCTGACTTTTCTCGGTATTCAGTTTCAGTCCGTTGGCACGGAACCAAAGGTCGAATGATGCCAAAACACGTTCCATGCCGGTGACCACTTTCTTGATTCCATACTTTTTGCCATTGCCCCAAATCTGCGTGTCATCGGCGTACTGCACCAAAACTGCGCCCTCTGTAAACTGACTAAGGTGCTTCGTGAAGACGCAGTAGAGGAGAGGGCCGAGAGCTGAGCCTTGGAAGACATCGATACTGTTAGGCATGCATGTATATATATATATATATATATATATATATATATATATATAAAAGATAATAATAACATGTAACAAACAATATAAGAGCAAAAATTTCTATTCAAATGCATCTTTAAGACCAGTTTCCGGCCCAAACCGCAAGTATATAGCCATCCAATGAGGTCAAATAGGCATAGCTAAATCACTGGTTGTCGCGTGGATAAACGCCGTACGGTAAAATCCATCTAATCACGCACGTAGCCAGGGTTTTCCTCAGGGAGGGGACAAATGTCAAATTTCGTCACATGCCGTCGGTATTTAACGAAATTTGTAGGAAAAAGGGGCAATTTTAAATAACTTCCCTCACATTTAACGCACCGGAAAACATAATATTCGCTTTTGCAAAGCACATACGATCGCTATTACGTATTTTTGCCGAATGGCTATATATCTAGTGTAGACTGCTTGGCTCATGGGAGACAAAGCCCCCTATGGCCCCCTGGCTGCGTTCCTGCATCCAGCCAAATCTATTGCGCTGTCTCAATTTGTTTATCTTATGGCAGTCAGGGGAAAGCCTAAAAGAGACAAAACTGGGAAAACAGAGACAGACATCTATCGGTTTATACGGCCAGGGTCCACTCAATGACGAAATGACAAATAAGACAAATCCACCCAATGACAAAATCTGTCGGTCATCAATGAAGAACGGTACCACTGAAAGGAGTCTTAGAGTACCAGATATATCAGTCGAGGCCGATGCTCTAAAGGTTTATGGGTCAAGAAATATGTCGACAATGAAAACAGCTGCAGGTGGAACACAGTGATGGAGATTAAGAGGTAGAGCGCTATAGCAAAATACGTTATTAAGTGCAATGACAGACTCCAGTAATTTGAGATGGTATGGTCGACGATAATGGTTTTCCTCACTGGCGATAATGATGAATGTAAGACATTTTTTCTCACTTTTTAACAAAAGAGATATTTTTCCTTTCCGCGGATTTTTTTCCGTTGGCAACCATGCCATTCCATTTCTTCGTGTGTTTATTTCTGAGATGCGGAAATCCTGTTGCTCGTAAGTGATGCTGCAGGTGGCGGAGTATGTATATATGTGTTTAATGATGTGTGTCAATGAGTTAACAAACTAGCCCTTAGGCGGGAACAGCCGGCAAAATGGGAGTAACTCGGCAACCCTAAGACCGGACCTCATCCCTTCCTCACCTGATCTGAAAGCGGCAAGTCTTGACGGTATTCGGAATCTTTCCTCTGTTTTCCGTGTTCAAGCTTCACTACGAATCAGTAGCGCCATGGTTAGGTGTAGCGGTTCTGATCATGTGTTTGGGTGCTGTTAAACTTTGTGCCTCCACCACCATGATATGATGAGAATGATCGTTTGGTCGAAAGGACTACGGTGGATATCACAACTACAAGGTTTTGTTCATGCAATGGGTTTCTGCCCATTTCTTTGCATGACTCGCAAGAAGGAGAACATTCCAAACAGGAAAGGGAAAGCCGTGGAGATGAAGTGAATGAGATTCGAGAACTTTTTTTATTCTTTTGGCGGACCAAATCGGGGGGAGGGGGCCTGTCCCGATCTCTGTGCCAGGGGTGTCGCTTTGTATTCTTCTGAGAGGGCCCTGGCCTACACAAGGTTGATTTGCCCCCCCCCCCATATTTCCTGCCGCTTTTGAAGGGAAATAAGCAATAATAAGGAAAAGAACGGCCGCAGTAGTTAAGAGATAGGCAGGAAGTAAAGAATAAAGTCCAAAGCGAAGTGTCTGTCTATTTTTCTATCTTTTATCTATACAAATACCTGCATACATGGGGATAAATGCGATTTTTCGCTCAATGGCAAAAAATTGAAAATTTTCATTGGTCAAAATAAAGTGGACTAAATCCGTTGAGAAACCCACATTTCGGCAGAGGTTAGGTTGCCGGGCCCTCGGCTCACCCCCAGTCATTTACGGAAATTGAAACCCCTGCTCTGTCCCCTCGCGAAATGGAAGTCTGGCTGTACCGCTGGCCAAGACGGCAACAACAGGAAGGTTCTGCTGCCTGTCCTGACGTGCATCGCTCCCTTCTGCTATAAGGAGACCTGATGGTCTCGTCCCCTGGCCATGTACGGAGGAGGAGGTATATAGTTTGTATATATAATCCAATATAATATATATACATATATATAAATAATCCAAGCATATAATCCTGCTGGGAGGAGGCAGCCAAGGTCTGGCTGCCTCCTCCCAGCAGGATTACATGGTTGAATTAGCCCCCACCTCGGTTCGGAGACAAATTGTTTTAATGAGTCGAGTAATCAGTTAATATAAAAACATAAAAAATGGCAGGGAGAAACCCAAATTTTGGGCTTGTGAGAGGAGGAGGGAGGTTAGGTTAAAGCCCAAGTCCGAATCTGCTGTCTCGACTCACAGGGCCGGTTTATTAATTGTGAAAAAAACGACATTTCACCTCCTCCTGACGACAGGCGCGAGAGGCTGCGACGCGGAATCACCATGGCAGTCGAGAGCGTCGCTGAATAACCGAATAGCCAACCAAGTGTGGAGAGGGTGTTTTCATTCCCCTAAAAATAAAGATAAGCAGAGAGTCATTTGGCGCCAGGAGCGCATCGAAAGAAAATATGAGTAAAGACTTTCGGGCCGACAGAGCAGCATGCTGCAAATTCTGCACGTTTTGCGATCACGCATACCGGTGATGCATGAAAAGAACCCTCTTGAAATCATCTATTAACAGCGACATTACACGGCTCTTGAACAAGGTCAGGCCACTGTGAGGCAATTTGTAACCATGTAGCGCAATAGGATTCATAACAAAATCATCCTGCCGTCTCCTCGGCAATAAGCACGAACTAGGTTCAAAGAATACAGTCTTCGGGGTTGGGAGCCACATGGAGAAGACAGGATGTAGCTTTCGACTTGGTTGGGTGTTAAAGCCGATTTTTATCTCAAGTCCGAAATGGATTTTGAAATGTAAAAACTTATTTCCACAACCGTAGGGAATGTTTCATGGGCAGCCCCGCACTGGTCCAATATGGGCACCATTTTCAAAATTTCCCGAGATATGTGTTTGGCATGTCACTCAGTAACTGTCTTCAAAACCGTGACTAGCTTTAAAACAAAAAATGATTCTTATGTGTGAAGTCTTAGACAATTTGATTTCCTTGCATTTTTGGATGATGATCCAAATGATTCAAATGATTCGTGCACAACAATGACCCCATATCGGCGCGCCCGAAAACACCAATAAATAACAAAACAACAATGACCTCACATGAATCCCATCAAAAAGGCCAGGTAAAGTCCAAGCCTATTTAAGCCTATCAAATCCATCTGAATTCCGTCTGGGGCCTACGGGAACATGCTACTTGGGATACAGGGTTTACACGTGGCGCCACCTTCTGCCTGAGACTGGAAGTCCGCTACGTACCAACTTCCGATAGGTGTCGCTTGTGGTACTATTAGTTACTACTTCGGTACTTCGGTACTGGTACTTCGTTTTCTTGTGACATTTTTTTTTGAAGTGTTGTAATTATTGGATACAGTGATTTACTTCCGGTTACTTGCTCCTTAATTTTCCTCAGACATGGCCATGATTTGCAATGCCATCCTAGATTATGCGAAATCAGTGGCAGCTGTGCTGATCAACAAAGGGTCATGTTTCCCGCTGCCGCGGTCGCGGTGGTGAAGCTAGCTTGCTGCTCCACCGCTATTTCTGTGGAATATAAATCGCAGCCTAACCATCCGCTTCGTTTGAACTACAGGCCCGATTCACCATAAACGATACAAATAAAGTAATGACAGATATGAAAGTGTGGGGTGTACTTCACTTGTTGTGGTTTATTTTACTTGACGATGTTTTGCTGAACCCTTGCCGGACGTAAATACTTCCACCTATCTCTGGACAAGAAGCTGGTGTTAGCCCATTTGTCTAGCCTTCGGCTTATTGTCTCCTAAGTAAAAAACTCAGCTCTCTTAGCTGGATGCATGCTAATGTCTTCACAGAGTGGTTCCAGCTCTTCTTGAAGCTCACAAAGTGGGCAACTGAAGAACCTGTCCCGCTGGTGATGGATGGTTTGACGCACACACAAGGCAGTGGAGCTGCGAAGGAGAACCGCGCCATTGTCAAACCTCCACACATCGTCCATCGCCTCCAGCCCTCGGGCGTTTTCTACCTGCGCCCTCTTGAGTACGTCATACCAGGGACGTAGCCAGGGGGGGCATGGGGGCCATGGCCCCCTGAGCCAAGCGGTCTACACTAGACATGTAGCGATTTCGCACGCATGCGGAATAGTGATCGTATACATATATATATATATATATATATATATATATATATATATATATATATATATATATATATATATATATATAGTGCGAAAATAAACATTGTGTGTACTCCTGTGGGTTAAAAATGAGGTAAATTAAGTAAAGTTCTTCCTTTTCTTATAAACCTCGTCGTATACCAGTGTTATATCACAACATTTGACATTTGCTCCCCCCCCCCGAGGAAAATTCTGGCTATTTAAAATTCCGCGTCATGCTCACACTCGGTCAGGAGCTGTGGCGACAGAACCCAGGAACGCTCCGTTTACACGAGTGGTCTTCCGTCACAGACTCGGCCGACGCGGTCCGAGTCCGTGACGGACTCGGACGGAATGACGTCACCCAGATTTCAGTGGCGTCACGCCTCGACAGACTCGACGGAAAGCGCAGTCAGCTGATTGTACGATACCCCACAATTTCTTGTGTTTGCTTCTGCTTTTAAGGCACAAGGTTTGTGAGCATCGCCAGTTGGACTGTTTGGTAAGATTTTACGCTTCGTTTAGCACAGCTTTATCGTGTTCCTCCATTCAGACGAGTCTGATTTGCACGCTAGACTTCTCCACCTCAAGAGTTTTGCGTCGCCGTAGGCCGTTCTCGCCCGCCGGGAAGAGGATGGAGAATTTGCCCCCCTCATCACATGTTTAAGAAAGATCCAGAAGGCCACATCAGGCGTTTTCGCATGATGGTGAAAACTTCTCATGCCATTCTGAATCGAAACCTGCCCACCTCCAGATCCGTACTGCGTGCATTATTTCCGCTACAGAAATACTCACAGGTGTCAAGCTGCAGAAACAAACACAGTCATTATATTGCAGCCTATGATTATATCTCAGTGATGATATGGTGGCGGGCATGTGAACTAGAGGAAAACCAACGCGTGCACAGTTAGTCTGGGGCCAAAATCGAAGGTTTGTTTCGCATCCAGACCTGAGTACCCGCGTACTGCGTTTATCGAAATAAAGATACTTAAGTAGGTATCGCAAACTTCCCGCAAACTGAGGATCCCAAGTTCTACAAGTTGCACGCTCACATGGATGGCATTTGACCACTGCTGCTCTCGCGTTTCACGTACAAACTGCATCCCTGTTTCGGCCTGAATCCATCGATGTTGATCGCCCAGTTACCCGTCCGCCTTTCCAAGCCACCATCTCACTAAACTGCGCCGTTTGCTTTCCGGCCATTGACCGATAAAAAAACATAGGGGTGGAAAGAGGTGCTCGCGCGCTGTACGTGGCCCATTTGACCATACCCATTATGTGAGGTATCGTTGGATAGTCCTAGTGCTGGCTTATCTACCCACCAAATTTCAGCCTCCTAGGTCACTGTTGGCGGCACTCAGAGGTCTCCGAGTCCAAATCGAAACGCGTGCCTGTCGGTCGCACGTGGGTACCGGCTACAAAAGCGAATACCCGCAAATAGGGACCATGTTGTCACGAAGTCTTGAGTCAACAGCACCCGCCGTTTGACCTGCACCTTTGATTAATTGAATTCTGCAGAGGTCCGCCTCGCGCCTCGTGGAACGTGTCATACACCACGAATCGCTTCGAAACTTACACCGCAATCTGTACGCCGATCGGTGTACCCGGTGGTACCACTTGTGTCGCGATCGGCTGGCGCGTTCGGGCGCTAGACGTTCGGAAACATGGATACACTGACTGATTGGCTCGCTGACCGAATGAATGAATGACAAACAGCTCGATCTGAACTTTTCCGAAATACCGCCATATATGAAATCTCACTCGCTAAAAGAATCCAAAGCACGTTTTCAACTCCTTTGATTTTGAATTGCTTACATTGTTATCATTCTTTGTCCAGCATCGCGCAACAGTAATTCAACACTGGGCCTCGCCATACCGTCTGCCCTTACGGCTTATGCTTGTGACGGAAGGCACCGAAAACTTGGCTTGTGTTCGTCTGTTGAGTCCCCGGCAGACCACCGCTTGTGAAGACTGTAAACAGAAGTCTGTAAACAGCAGTCAATCAGCCTATCAATACATCACTCAACAACGTACTTTGGCTTCCCCCAAAAAATATATTGTCAACGATCCACTATATATATATATATATATATATATATATATATATATATATATATATATATATATATATATGTGTATATATATTTACATTTATATATATTATATGTACTAAACATACATGTGTGTGCATGTGTGTATGCCTGTATGTAGGCATATATCGTGGCAAGTTTATCACGATATTCATTTTTTAGCCAGTTATGCTGTTTGGCGAGCCCGTCTGCGGGCAGCTACTCAGACCACAGCCACCAATCGCTCTAAGAAGTGCGCAGTCTTCCCAGTGGGCAGGGATGCCTTTAGTGGAGACGACTTCATAGGTCGAGACAACCGAGCGACCGCTGTCATAGCGGCAAAGGCCGCCGTGAACGTTTTGGATTACAGATCAACCGATCAAAAAATGTACAAAGACGAGCCCACGACAAAAAGCATACAGTAATTACACACACCGCGTTCCTCTTTATCGGTTTCACTATAAACACGCTCGTGGGTGGGGGGTCGATTTCATTCCCCTGATGTTTTTCCGGAAAAGGTCCCAAAGGAAGCTCTCCAGCCACACAAAATTTAGCATAGCTGTACAAAACTGAGAAGCAGATCTTTTGGCGTGAAAAAAATACCAAGGCCTTTCAGGATCACCTAGCTGGAGTGTTTCAGAAATGGTCATTTGTAGTATAAACTTCAAACTACTACCACAAATACGGTTATAAAGACAGACTTCAAATTTTTTAGGTGTTAATAGATGACCAACCGAAACACACAAAAACAGATTGTTTGGTCTGAGGTCAGGCCGTGAGATCAGATCAAAGCCAAAAGTTAAAAATGTTCCCAAACACGAACTTCTGTTCTGATAATCTCAGCCCCCCAAAAACTGGAACATATGTAAAAGACCACCTCATCTTCCGCCGATGTACCAAGTTTCAGGTCGATATCAGGTCAGGTCATGGAGAAGTGGATGACCAAAAATGTTTTTGAGCGTACCAGTCTCCTTTGGAGATCAAACAATGAAGCCCCACCAGTTTCCTGTGCAATGCCCGATTCAAGACTAAAATGGTCCTTAAAATGTCAGGGACGACTGAACGCACATTCCGATGGTTCTTATCTCTTCCAGGTTGCCTCAGGTCACTGACTTGCGATGAACTTTATTGACCTTGGTGCCCCCTTTCCTGCAATAACTTGCTTTCCAGGGCCTTTTTCTCTTCACGCTGATTTCGAATTCAGCGCCAAAGATTACCTAGGTATGATGTACATTGGGGTAAATTGGTGTCAAAAAGGAATGGTTTAGATCCGTTTTGCCTTCGGTCTAGCGTTCCGCTCCCGTGTACTATTCTGACGAAGCCGGAGGATGCGACAGAGTTTTTACTTACCATTGCTAAACATTCTAGTGGTAAAAGTGTACCAGATGGCGATGGCTCTGTGGAATACAATTTTGCAATGTCCACTTTTTCGAGGTCAGTAAGTCAATGGCCTCGGTTGGCCCCAGATGACCTTGGGAGGCCTTGGTGGTAGAAACTTGATCCGTGAGGTAATTTCTGAGTGCCAAATTCGAATTCAGCGCCAGAATTTAGCTAGAGATACCACAAAACAACACATTTGACACTTCGTGACGTTTCGCGGAATTATAGCCATATGACTGAAGTTATGCTGAAGCACTGATTTAAGCATAAGTACTACCCCACGCATCTCAAATTAGATACCATCTATTGCACTCCTGTATGGCCTACAAAAGTGGCTCATACATTTTGACGCTGTGGAGAATGGATTTCGCGGTACAAGCGAAAGTCTGGCGAGCCGCACCAAATTTTACCGTCCTTGACCTCATCCGAACTCGAAGGTCATGTTCTAGGATCAAACTTTTACACCAGAGAGTTCCTTTAAGGTTACCTCTACGCCGCAAATTTGGTGAACCTAGCCCCGTTATTTTTCGAGATCTTAGGGAGTCAAATCGACTTCCGTCTGAACGAGTGATATTTGACAGGCCGCCCGTGCGAGTGTTAACAATAGCGCCATTCTAGGAATGAAAAAGTACTAACATTCTCCGACTAACCACGTCCCTCTACGCCGCAGCGTAGACGGAAAATCCGTCTACCGACCCAACCCGAACACCGCATAGTACTGGCATAATTGTCTCTACGGAAAACTAGTACCTTGGATCGCGGGCTTTCACTCGAACTCGCTAGGCATCCTGCCCAGCTGGCGTTGGATTGCGTGGCAAACCATGACAAAGTTGCCAGCTCTAAAAACGGCTGCGCGTGTTGGCCGAATGAAATCACGGAAACACTGGCCTGGAGAACTAACCAGTAGGGAAAAATGCCGCAGGGCGCGCCATTTCGGTAGCTGCGCCGCACGGAAGCGTGTGCGTTTTCCCGACGTTCAGTCGATCAGAACCGCGAGATCTCAGGGTTCGGAGCACTTGGAGCACGGAGCACGAAAAACTCCGCAGCAGCGGAGTTCGGGGAATGTTGGAAATCAGATTTTCGTTGCCATCCAAGTCAGTTCCACCGACACGGGAATTTTGCTCATTAATTAAGTTACAGTTCAGCGTCTGGCCCAACAGCATGCCGTACAGGCCCGTGCATGCCTTTTTAGGAATACGCTTCACGGCCATGGAATGCACTAATTACGTCTTGAAATCCGGCAAAGCTTCTTTCGTTTCGTTTGGGCTCTCCTGTAATTCGACACAGCAATTGCGCAATACTGCCAGTGGACGCAGAAGCTTCCAAATCTTCGCTACGATTGTACTGGTCGCGATCATTCATTACGCAACCAAATGTACGGGTTGCTAGAAAGCGTAAGGCGATCACAAGCTTGCATGGAAGGAGGCAGGACAGTGCTTGTCTCTGTGCTCCGAAACTTCACTTCCAATTTGCGCCAGAAGTCGACGAAGAACTGTTCACAAAACCGGCCCACGAATTCAAATTCGCTGTAAAATTTCATTGGATCGGTTCTGCCTCAAAGAGTACGGGGTGGGGGGTGCGCGGGGGGGTAGCCGGCACTCAGCCTGTCACCCTCGCGTTCTAGGGGAATGAGCGTGCGGGGGATGTTAACTCCTTCGATCTGTGCTGATCATTGCGATGCTATGGGAGGAAGAAATTGCGTAAGGTGTCTTCGACTAGTTCGCAATAATCCGTGACTAGATACGCTGCAACGAACGGCGATCTTTGTCGTTCCCGGCCGGTGCAGGTACCTGCCGCCTGCTGTCCCTGGCTGTGGCGCGGGGGCGGCGACAGCAGGTCAAAAGGTCAGCGCGCGCATATCGGCTCTGACTGCGTCACAGGGGGGGGCGGTAAAACGAACTGTCCGGAAAATACTGGAAACGTCTGGATTGGTCCGCGCACAGTACCGTGCACGCATTCGTGCACAGGGTCTGTGCGCAATGTTTTTAAGCTTCACGGATTGTCGCAACACTCGAACAAGTTAACAGATGGGACGGGTGTCAGCTGATCCTAGCGGGGTCTAAACCGGCGGCAACACGTCCATGACACAGCAGTCTGCAACAGCGCACGGAAGCGGTTCTCAACTTTCTCCCGGTTTAAAAGGAGCAAAAATCGCTTCTGGTTTCCACGTTTCGGTGAGCATGATGCATAGCTTCGACCCTGGCTGTTCCGCAGTTCTCAGTGGATGCGCTGTTATAGGAACTAAAAAGAAGTGACAGAAACGTGGCGCACTTGACTGATGCTGTTCACCACTCGGACTCCACCGATGCAACCGTACCTGACACCAGCATGTGCTTGGCAACTGACGGTATTGTAACTAAAGTATAAAGGCTGATGGCATTTTTTGCGGTTATGGATTTTGTGTGTAACGTGGCTGCCTGAAATCTGACCAAGTCATTGGCGGGTCCAGAGGAAAGGGAAGCGGCCACGGGGCCCTGGCCTCCCCTTGGCGTCCGAAGGAGCCCGTAACCTGCCGAATGAAAGCAGGTTTTTTAACGCAAAACGGAAAAAAATCGGACGTCTTCGGGCCTCCACGTGACCAGGAAGGCTCCAAGCGAAGATGACGTGCCCATAAGCAGACAAAAAGAATTCTAGGTCGATTGAAACGGTCGATGCTGGAGAAGTCTCAGGGCCCATTATGCTATCCAGGGGCTCTACACTCATGCAAGGAAACCTATATATATATATGTAATTGCCGAGGCACTCTTGATCGCTTAGGGGCCTTTCACAGTGGTCTTGGGTTCTTCCTATTTGGTCGGAGGGACCTACGCTGTTGCCGGGGACTTTATCTCTTAACATGTCCGGGCACTCTCGATCGCACAGAAGCCCGCCACATTGGTCTGGGGTACTTCCTATTTGCTCGGGGGACCCTCAGCTGATGTGGGGGGTCCTATATGTTCAACTGCCAAGGCACTCCGACCGCTCGAGGGCCCTCCGCATTGGTCTTGGGTCGTTCTTGTTTGCTCGGAAGGCCTTGAGCTTTTGCCGGGGGCCCTACATGTTAATCTTCCGGGGCACGCCTGATCGTTCAGGGGCCCACCAAATTAGTCTTGCATTTTTCTCGTTTGCTCGGAGGACCCTACGCCGTTGCCGGAAGAGAGGGGGGAGAGCGGGCTCTATGTTGACCTGCCGCGGCACCCAGCCCGGTGAATTTTTTGCGTTTGAATGCCTAACATAGTTTAATGTCACATTCTTAACACAGTTCAAATGTAAGCAAACTCCAAACTCCTTCGTTGTAATCAAAGCATACAGCACAAGATTTCCTTATTTCTACTGTAACAACACATAAATGAAATATTTTTTGCACATTCCAGGGAAATGGCCCTATGTTTCACTGCCGGAAAATATGTCGTCAGAACCCAGAAGTCTCAAAATTTCACTGGATTCGCCGATTTGGTCTACCATCAACATTTCAATATTCACGCCATGCAGTATCACTTGAGTCGTTACGATTAAGAATTAGAGTAAAAGTTACTGCTTTCGCTTTGCACCATCCACTCTAAGGTCAGCGACCTACAAAATGCGTCCTTTACTTGCCGTTTTGCCGCACATAACGATGGCTGGTCACAGGGGTCAATTATCGTGCCTGACCTTGATGGTATTTAGCAGCCAACGCTTAATTCATTTTGCCGTATATTTTCCGAAACACTTAACCTCAAAATGGCAGGATCTACCAGTCTCCAGAAAAACTGAACACGAATGATGTGTACATCTACTGCGTCCAGCGGTCCAGAGTTGTGCCCAGGAAGATAGTTTTCCGTTAAAAAAAACAAAAAACAAAACCTGAAATGTAGTGACCGAAATCCAAGGACTTTTTTATCGGGGGGGATGCACCAAATGCCAGGAAACACCACACTGTTACATCCCCCCTTTGACGCAATGCTGGACCAGTTCCTGAAGCCAGTTCACCGTGAATGGAATCCCTCTTTGATCTCTGACGGTCGTATTTTTTACCCTATTGTACGATGCCGTTACTGCATTTGACTTTCAACGCACAAAACCAAACAAAACGAGGAACGGGTAATGTGAATGGTCAGTCACATGCTGTCATTTTCTATCATGCTCGTTTACAGGGCCATCGCTGGGAGGCGGTGAGCTGGTGCCTGGTCCCAAGGCGGCGAGTATTTTTGGTGTCGAGATGGGTGTGTCTGGCCTTAGCGGTTTTGAGTGGTCAGCTCGTCGGCATGTGGCGCCGCCTGGTGACCGCTCAGTTCGCCCAGAAGGGACTCGACGGAGAACGTCTTCACTCTGAGTGACCCATTTGCGCATATTTTTGAAACGCTTTTCCGTTTGGGTGTTCATGGCGCGACATTTTCGGGCTTATCGTCGCCGCCTTAGTTACTTCGGTGACGGACAGCTGGTGCTCAAAACGGCCTAGGTTTCTTCATTTTAGCGACCTTCGCTACTTTCAAATAATCGCTTATTTCGGGAGTAAATACCGTTTTAAATTAAGATGAACAAAAACTCCATGGTGACTTCCAATGACTACATTGTAATTAATCAATAACCTCCTAACAGAGTTATTTTATTGGAATGTCCTGCAGATGGCTGAGTCGTTGGATTTGTTCAAGACATGGCTAACAGGCTTTTCCTTGTGGTGTTAGCGGCATTCAGATGGAAACTAAGCAGTTTTATGGATCTGAGACGTGTTGTGAATCTGCCAACGCGGACGTTTTTTTTTAATGGTCATGGAAGACGATATACAAATATGACATTGCGAAAATGAAATCCCTTTGAAATGTTTCAGAAGCTGTAATGGATTCGTTGTTTTTCAGCTTGAAAAAACAAAATAGTTGCTCTGGACAAAAATGGACATAGGGCAGTGCATTCAGCAGTGCAATTTCCAAGTTCGGCAACATAAACTTGTGCTAAATTGGGCGACCCGAAAGCTAAATAGTACAATCCATGTTTCACTGCAAATGACAGGCTGAATAAAGAATGTGTGGTGGTAGTTTTGCTACAGGTGTAGAGGCAGTCATATACCTCTTCATGCGCAGCAGCTATAGTTCTGATATCTTAAACCGTTTTTGAGCTATTTGAAAAAAAAGCCATGAGTGGCATAACATTACGCTAAGAATGCGCGGTCATGTTCAGTGCATTTCGAGCCGTGCCACTCTTGTTCTGCTGCAGAAGTCAGCTGAATTTTTACTCAGCAGAATGCTTTCGCAGTGCACGCACCGTTTTACTCGCTATTTTACTATCTCCCCGTGATTTTGAGCTGCCGATTTGAAAAGCCGAGAACGTGACCAGAAACTTAGCCTGGCTTCCGTCGGACAGACGCGATCGGCGACTCTAATCTCGATAGTACAACATGCTCTTCATGCCGCTTTATGTTTCGGTTTCAAAGCTGACTTTTGTTCTGCGGTATTCAAAAAAAGACAGTCCGTGGCCATTCACTGAAAATTTTTGCTAGTCAATTAGGCCTGTCTCGGGCGCTAGGCATGCGCACAGATAGTACGAGAATTATTAATGCGTGCGGTGTATTTTCAGACTCACGTTTTATGTGCAAATCCTGCAAACTCCGTATGCACGATTCCCACTTCGATTCATTCAAGCGCAGTGCTGTTCTGAAATCAAAACTGTTTGCGAGCTTCCGGAATGCCTGCACAGATGTCGCTGGTGAGCGCCCGCGGTGCGAAATATGTCCAAACAAATTTCAGCGCCACTTGCCAGTAGATGGTGTTTCGGTTTGACCTCATGACAAAAAACGTGCCACTGATGGAACTCCAAATTATCTGTTTTTGTTTAACTTTGATTATCAGACGATCCATCAAAAACAAACACACGGTACAGTTGCGGCAGGTTAGTCAGAACTTAGCCCCGATAACCATTTATTTTCCTCCTGAGGCATGCAGGGAACCAGGAAAACTGCAAGGAAGAAAATGTGTTGTCTTACCCGTTGTCCGTGAGACCAGCTCACCCGTTTCACGGGTTATGTAATGGACAATAAAGGTCACTGCTCGCTCCTGATTTACTCCTTTGTAAGTCCAAATCACGCCCTGGCCGGAAAAGCCTGTCTTCTGCTTCAAAATCTTGCATTTCGGATATTTTTCGCATATATACATATATATATATATATATATATATACATATATGTGTGTGTGTGTGTGTGTGTGTGTGTTCCAAGCAAATGCCGTCACTAAATTTCGGGATTAATAGCCCTTTGTTTAGGGGTTACGCGTAGCTGTCTAATAAGCGGCGTTTACCGACGCCTGCCGTTACAATCTCCGGAGGCCGCGCGGCGTCGGCCATCGCAGCCAGCACCAGGCGGCGGCCGGCGGCGGCCGGAGACGACCACTTACCGCAAATAAGTACTTTCGAATGCTTTGAGAAATCAATTCGTATGGGTCTTGAGCAGTCGGGACCAAAGATTTTACGTGTGCATTTTCAGACTGATACTCAGAACAACTAACAGTAGGGTGGTCATTATCAGACCTGGAATTTTCGAAAAAGGCATTGTTTCGATCCCAGTCTTTTATTATATTTAACAAGAACAACACGAAACTATTGTGACCGCGCGCGCCTGGCCACATTTCATAAGATTTCGATGAAAATTTCCCTTTTCTGTGCGCCATTTCTCTGTAACCGTGTTTCGCCAGCTTCCATACATTAACATTGTAATAATACTGTTTCCGTCCGTATACTTCCATGTACATCTTACAAAAAAGAATAAAACCATACGAGTTATGGTCAATAAACGGTACAAATGTACGTCCGGAAAAGTTATTTTGGAAAGGGAGGGAGAAAAGGTAGTTTGAGATGCTGTTTATCTATTTTAATACATTCTACCCAGTAAATCATTGTTACGGTACTTGGTCGCTAGGAGAGTTGCGTATCTGCACACTGTGTCAGGGAAAACGCTAATATGTTTTGTGCGATAGAAGTAAGTTATAGCATGCATATAAAATATACGTTTTGCTCAGGACGGAAAGAGAAGCGACGTTTGCGTCACTTTTTGCCTGCAGGTAGCTTTGCTTTGTAAAAAAGTAATTGATGAAATGATTTAAGTATCCACAGACAAGGAATTTCCCCAGATTTCGGCCTATATCCCCAGATCTCGAGATCCGAGTAGATTTCCCTAGAAGAGGGAAATTTAGATGTGGTCACACTGCACGAAACCAGGTCTCCCTGAGGGCGAACAGACTCGAATGCATTCTTAGTTCGAGTGAGGGTTGTCTTTTTTGAATCAAGAAATCGCCAGAACTGTTCAGCAACAACTTGCAGCAGGAACTGGAGCTGCTCCTCGTCATGCGTGATCTTGCCGTTGTGCTCCTTGATGAGAGTTGCAGCGCGCTTTGCATCGTAGTTTGTCACCCGGATTCCCGCAGCGATTTTCTGGGCTGCCATATACATCACCCGTGCATACATGTATATATATATATATATATATATATCTATATCTATATATTATCTGAGTCCCTAATATATATATATATATATATATATATATACATTACCTTATTACCTTATTATACATCACATGTGCATACATATTTATCACCTGAGCAATTTTTATGCTGATCCACCGAACGAATTGACAGTTACAGCAAACGATCTCCACGATTACGCCGATCCTGTCGTGCGAATGTTCGTGGTGCTGTAACCGTTAGTCTGTTCGGAGTATCAGTCTGAAATTATGCAGGCAAAATCTACGGCCCAGACTTCTTAAGAACAGCACAAACTGATTTCATAAAGGGCTCAAAAGTACTGCTTTCCTAAGTCGTAGTTTTTACCCGCCCGCCGGCGGCCTATATCTGTGTTGGTGTATATAGTTGTTACAAGGGCCTCTGCATGATACGCGTTTGCCTTTTTCGATTC
Organism: Capitulum mitella; assembly: GCA_030062745.1. Classification (NCBI taxonomy): domain Eukaryota; kingdom Metazoa; phylum Arthropoda; class Thecostraca; order Pollicipedomorpha; family Pollicipedidae; genus Capitulum; species Capitulum mitella. The sequence goes on along the minus strand of CP099854.1, from coordinate 2,772,038 downwards.
CGTTCGTCTGTTCAACCTGGAAATAACATTACCAAAATTAATCATGACTTCTAATACGGCCTTCGTTTCATCAACTCATGACCACAGGATTTGGACTGCAGGATTTTGCAATCCGGGATTACAGTCATGTGCGGGTGAAATGAAATCTATTTTTAGGAAAGAACTGCGTTGCTAACTGCATTACCTTTTTCTGCAGCCACTTTCCTTGCTCATCGCCGTTTACTTATTACTTAATTTAAGGTGAGCCTTTTCTTTACACATGCAAAAACCCAACGACGCGGTCTGAAGTTCAGGCAAACTTATTATTGATCTCAGCAGGTGAAAAAGCATCGCACTGGCGTTGTAGAATTACGTCACTGTAGTTGCGATATGTGAGCAAACAGCTGCAGTGTTCAGATCCTGATATAGATCCTTCAGATCCTGAACGAGAAGCGTTTCCTGTTTTTTTTTTTAGCTTCATGCCACATTTGTGAAAAAAACATACAGCATGCCAGTCTCAGGGCTGAAGCGCTTTTTTCGGATTTTTTTAATTTTCAATTTCAAAAAAAAATCGTGGAAACAATAGGTCATATGATTTTGGTTACTTTATTTGAAAGCTAGGGTGAATGTTGCCATTAAAGACTGAATGTTGTTTTAGCTCTGTAAAAAATCATTTTCATATTAATTCTTTTCATGCAATGTCCAACGCAAAGCTTTCCATGTTAGTTGGAAGGGGGAGGCAGCTGCTCTCGCATCCCCTGCTTTTACCGTCCCCGGACATCCCACCAAAATGTGGTAGCTAGATGTACCACACACTGCATGACACCATAATAAGCTTGTGAGAAAAGCGTTGGTTGCACAATTTTAACATCACTACAGTAAAAAAATTATCTCATTGTATTTTACCATTCAGTCATCAGCATGCTCACCTGGGCCACAAGGGAGTTAGATGTGATGTGCTCAGGGGTGAAACCATACCCAAGTTGTCGATGTTGTGCTGTCAGGAGTAATTTTAGGTCCCCTCTTTCCGTACATTGACATAGGCCTACTGTTAATGTCAGGATCACTGGCGTTGCATTTTCAACACAAGAAGTGTAGCTGCTTCTTCCTGACTGGGCTTCACAAAATATATTCAGTAAAACATGCTTTTTAAACTATCTGACTTAAAGGTCATTTACACAGGCTGCTACTCGTACGCAGCCAAGGGCGTGCCCAGGATTTTGCCAAAGAGGGGAACAGGACAAATGCATCCTCCTCGAAACTGAAAACCTGGGATTTCAGCTGCTGCATTTTGCAATTTTGGACATTCCATCTATTTTTATTTTTGGTGCACACAGAAACGTTGCATTTTGAATCCCAGGTACGCGTCCTGGTCCCCTTGGCTTCTTTGGCTATGTCTTAGGTCATAGATCTGCAGTTTTGGTTTCCTCAGGAAGTATATAACGGATTGAAATACGAATGAGATCGAAATGTACGCAGAATCGTAGGAAACATTGCCTGACCAGTATCTCGCAAAAGATCGTATTTAATCTGGAAACGGACACTTTAGGCCTTTTGATGTAAATGTTCAGGACGTGGAAAATTAAAAATGTTGTACTCCAGGTAATCAAAAGATAAAGAACAACATACCAAGCATGTGTTTATAAAAATTGTCATGAAGGTCTATTTCGTAAAAATATAATTAATACAGGTAACATGAATGATTGGTACAAGTGACAAGGGGTGTAATTTGGTAAATGTTGTAATCAAATCACACAAGAATACACGTATTAATTTGTCTCATTTACTGATGCCTTCGGGTGTACTAGAATGTGTACATCAGTGCACAAAGAAGCTTTCAGACCATGATTTCACTTGTTCCACATATCTACAGAAACATAACGCTTCGCCTGGAAACGCCATAAGTCACGGCTATTTAGTGACCAATTACTTTTGTTTATCTAACATCGGCCCGCAGTGCGCACCGATCTTTTCTGATAACATTCGTTGGCGTGTGCCAATTCATGTCGTCAGACTCAGTTAAAAAAGACTCAGAAATAGGATCCAAAGGGCAAACTGCGGGAAATCGCTCTAAAATTCCGTGAGTATAGAGTTTTGAGGAAAAGCGTAAATTAGGAACGCATTCGCCTCAGTTCTGGCTACAACTTGTCTGAGTTCAAAACGCATGTAAAGATGGCATCCTTCAAGGACAGCCCTCTGTCCTGACATCCCAAAAACGTTCGCGGCTAGAACTGAACAGCCAAAAGTCAAAGCGAGCCGAAAATTGCACGACAGGTCGATTTGGAAAACCTGAAAACCCCTTAGGCAAGACAAGTTAATGACAAAATGTGAGAACTGAGGACGCTGAGTCCCGATCAATCTGTGGTGGAATATTCCAGAGGTAAGTGACAGCGATTTAGGTATGCGTTTGCATGTTTCTTGCATTTCCAGCCGCCACGTGCTATTGCAGAATGGAATGCATGGGTTTGCATGATCCTTGCATTTCCAGCTGCCACGTGCTAGTGCAGAATGGAAGTTCTTCTCGGCTTTGTTCTCTGCAGCGCGCATGTACGCAGTGTGCGAAGGAGGAAGTGGTGTGATCTGGTATAAAACGGCAGCAGTGGCATGATCGACATAGCATTCAGAGCAGAACGCCTCTCCCGCCAACATGTCCGCCGCCGTGAAGGTAAGCTCAGCCTCCAACTCCAGCATCAGCTGAGTATGAAGTGCAGTCGTAACTGGTCATAATCCTCCCATTCCTGAACTTCTCTATATGAACTCGTCGGTTGCGTTGCTTAGATATAAAAAGGATAGCGGGGGAAACGTTTTTGGTTTGCGTATCTAGAAGCACAGTAACTAGTTGAGCGAATGGGAGTATTTCTGTTGCCCATTGGTTACCCCTAACAAGAATGTGAAATGAAATATTGTTCCCATACAGCAACTGTAAACCGGTTAGCTTCGGTTCTAGAAATGCCGAGATGTCACGTGCCTGCATGTTTGTGAACGGTCGATGCCACCAGCGTGATACAGCTGAGCCCATCAAGCGAACAAATGTTTCAAAAGGAATCACTAGGGAAAACTGCCGCTTTTTATTACATTGTTAAGCCATCTCCACACAGGACGTGTATTCGATCCCGTTGTTTTTTCGGGGCCAAGGGTAGACCGCTTGGGCTATGACATTCAAATCTGTGACTTTTCTTACGTACCACTTTTACATATAACGCCAAAACTTCAGCGTCTTGCATGGGTCAGAAGTGGGTCTAGGAGACTTTTCTCGAAGACATGTCAAACCATTCTGCGGCCGTTTGAGAAGAAAACTCGCTCCTGTACGCGTCGGTGCTGTAAGTCAGTGTTCCGCAACGCCGTGATGCCAGTGTGTGCCACTTATGACGGACGGATGGACCTGGACGGATGGACCCATGCCCTTGGAGACCAAGCGAAAGCCAACATATGAAAATAGAACTGAAGTTATATTGTTCCTGCTGTACTGGTACGCCTTGTAAGGTGCACGAGAAATGTAGCCTACTTCGGTGCTGCTTGCAGCATTGCTTCCTCTTCACTTTACAGCAGAAATGGATATTTATCGATCTTTTTCAGTAATTTTCATCCGAAGAGTTCCGGAATCGCATCCCACACGCATCCATGATCTTGGTTGCTACCATTACTGAGCGGTTCAAAAACACTGGTCGAAAAAACTTTGGAAGGAACTAAAAAAAGTTCTAAAAGGGAAAACATTTCTCCCGGAACAGTCATGTAGGAACTCACAAGCTGACCTGTTACAAACTCGGGTACATAAAGTTTAAAAAATTAAGCTATTCTGTCGTGCAGACTGAATTTTGATTCGTTGCCCAGTGGTTGCGATGTTATTAGCCTCCAGAAGGCGTTATGACATGGCTGGGCCGCTATGCATGACTTTTTTCTGCTAGCTGAAGTAAGTTTCACCGGGCTTTCGTCTCCCGCGTAATTGCAGCTGGCATTCATACTTTGGTACTTCCAATTTCTACAGAGATTCAAGCAAAGATATGCAGCCAGTGAGTGTGTGACAGTGCGACATTCAACTGGTACGATATTCTAGGGAGGTCGATTTTTGTGAATGATTGCGAGGGGCGGAGCCGAGAGTCCGACAACCTAACTTCCCTCCCCCAAATGTGGGGTTTTCAACGGATTTAGCCACTCTGTTTTGACCGACCAAAAATATAAGATGTTGTTACTTCTTATCAATAGAAATTACTGATGAACCCATGCTGACAGGTAGATATAGGCAGAAGTCAGAACAATGGATAGATGGACCACATGATGCTTTACACTACACTTTCTGCCCATCTTTTATCTATTGCGGCCGCTCTTGTCATTATCATTGGTCACTGCTCTTCAAAACCGGCAGCAAATGTTGAGGGGATCCAAACCAGCCATAGGGGGTCAAAGTAACATCGGGGTGGTGGGGGGGGGGGGGCAGGCACTCACGAAAGAATACAAATCGACACCGCCGCGATATTCATCCCAGCACTGTTATGTATTCAACAAAGCTGCCTGAAGCATTTCAAGACGGTTCCAGACGAACCTAACACGAATCTTGAATAGAAGCGTGGCTGTAAATGTCCTTAAACAATTTACTCAAGTAGTTCTGACGTCTTCCTAAGCTCTTGGTGACGTAGTAAATTTCTTGAAAGATTTTAAGCTTTCCGTTGATCGAAGTGGATACTGAAGCATGTACCACCGTCGACACATGTGCACAGTACGACGGAAAACCCAGCCCGGGAGCTGAGAAACGTCAGAGGAGTGTCGTCCCAATGCTTACTGACGGCCAGCAGAAAGCCTGGTATTCAGCGAATTCTAACGACGCACTGCAAAATACCAATATTAATACATTCAGTTCATGGATTATCTGAAGATTCCTCACTGAAGTAATGCCTTCGCCAAGTTAAGGTTTTTTCATTCTACTCACATCACGTTCATATACAATCCCATCGCCGGAAATGTGCCTCGAGGCGTGTCCCAGTTTCCGTCATGAAGCACCTGACAGGACGTTCTTTCCCCAGCTGGTCGTTCTTTTCTGCCTGGTTGCTGCCGCTGCTGCCGGCTACCTTGGCGGTTACGGACTCTACGGACTCGGCGGCGGACTTTATGGCGGAGGACTCTATGGTGGAGGACTCTATGGTGGAGGACTCTATGGTGGAGGACTCTACGGCGGAGGACTCTACGGACTTGGACTCGGCGGCTATTACGGCGGATACGGACATGGATACGGTGGCTACTATGGGGGATACGGGCACGGATATGGATATGGATACGGATACCCGTACCATTACTACTATTAAAGTATTTCCTGCAACGTTTTCGAAGAGATTTTTTCATGCAGGCGAGGCAATGATGCCGGGGGATTTAGTCTGAAGTTTCAGCGGTCTGTGTGCTGTAAAGCCGGACGAAAGCAATAAAGAGAACAAATCTGACAACATTGGTTATGAGGAGGTACGGAGCATAGCGAGTTGCGTAGAAGAAACCGTGCACAGTGAGCTTGACCCGCGAATGCCTCGAGTACAGGAAACGCTCCTCCATTTTGTTTTGCGCTTGCGTTCGGATTGTACAAGAGATCATCACCAAACCTCCAGCACTTGTCAGCTGGTCAATCTGACACACTGTGACAGAGCATACAGCCCCATTTTCTTTTTAGATATCACAAAGTTCAAAAGGCCTTCGACAAGAGTGGTATGAATGGTATTGGAACATTAAATGACCTCCTAAAACCGGATGGAACGCTCATGACTTGCGACGACTTTAAAACGTGCTGAAGAGAGGATCCACCCCTTTTTATCTACACCGGTCTCACGGATAGTCTTCCTGCGAAGTGGAAACAATCAAGGGATGAAACGAAATTGTTCATCCCATTATTAATTTATTTATTTATTTACGCCATGGGATCTTCCACCAAAACATGACCGAGGCCACAGCACCTATTCTCGATCCCGAGTCATCACACGTGAAGGGTATAACAGGTAAGACACACACACACACACGCAAACGCACACAGTGCACTCGTTCCACATGTCAAGCCACTCAGCTTTGCAAAAAAGAACGTTAATAGGTAGGCTGTCACGTACGGACCCTTTGATTAGCCTTATTAAATACAGGAAGATCCGATGAGCTCATTTCTATAAAACTATTTTAAAACATACAATTGAAGACAAGAAAAACGTCTGGGAATTCGCATGGGAGTGAGAACTTCAGGGAACGGACTGGCTCAGCTGCTAAGTAAATTTAAGGACACTTCCGTCTCAGCATACATATTCGCTGCAAAATACTTCACATATAATGGCAAACAACAGCTTGCTACAAAAAGACGGAAATCAGAGATTCAGACAAGTGTGACTTCTCCTGGCAACGTGAAATTATTCTGCAAAAATCTGTGATTGCCCTTATGTGCAGCACTCTTCGGACATTCTAAAGAGGTGGCTTATTTTAAAACACTTTCGAAAGGCAAAAGGAGTAGTCAACGTTTCGGCCTTATTATTGCCCTCATCAGAAATGATGTCTTTTAAGTTTGTTCCGATGCACAAAAATGTGATCGTAGCACATGAAGAACATTACACGTCGACATAAAGATTACAGACGGGTCAGTTTTATATAAGTGTTTTGCAAACGCCGCTGCTCACATCCACTCTGCCCCCCCCCCCTGCCGGCTCCCCCCTTATATCCTCAATTTAGAATTCACTTTTTATTAATGGCGCCACTAACATAGACAGTTTGAGAAAAACTACCGCAACAGGTTTATATCATGTTACATTGCAATATAGGTCGCGATATCTACAGCTCTCCTGCTTCTTTTATTCAAGCCACCATGTAAAATGGCTCATCTGGTCCAGTCTGGTAGGTGGTCATGAGCATCTGCATGTATCACGAAATCCTTCTTCGTTCTATGGTTCTTCAAATAAGCTTTGTGTTCCTGAATGCGCTGTTTGAACCCCCTACCCCTTTCACCAAAATAAACCTCCCAGAGGGAATTTGGTACATCACTCTGGAGTCGTCTCGCCATTTGCATGTTTTTTGGTTTTCTGTTTTATCATTTTTAATCCTCAAGCCGGATATGGTTGCCAAATGGATCCTCGAACCCATAACATTAACTACTTCCTCAACTAACTGGAATGTAGGGACAATGTGGAACATCACCTGCCTTTGTCGTGGACATGCTGCCCTAAGGTGAATGCGCTTCACCATTTGGTTGAGACTAATTAAAACCTTCAAACGGAATTTCATCTTCCGAAAAGCCTTATGTATACGGTAAAGTTTCTCTGTAGGGTACTATGGTGAACATATTATTTATGCCAGCAAGAAGAACCTCATACCATCCCCGTTTTTGTTCTCATAATGTGGAATGAAATTATATAAATGACAACATTTCTGTTCGTAGGTTTTCTAAGAAGTAAAACCTTTCACCTTTTCCTTTCACGTTTCAAACCTTTCAAAACGGGAGTTTTCCACCTTTTCTTTTCTAATGTGATTTGGATCAGTTGCTCAGCTCTACTTATACTGTGGAAATCTTTTATCCAACTCGGTATTTTCCTCTACGACAACAATTATATCATCAACATACCTTAGCCGTAACGAATCCTCCCCAAAATTTGCTTCAAAAAAATCTTTTTCTACGATCTCGATATACAGCATAACAAATAGATACAGATTAACAAACAGATATACAGATCAACACTGCGCTTAATCGAGATCCCATAGCCAAACCGCTAACTTCTTTGTACCTCTCATCGCTGAAAGAAAAAGGGTTAAAATTAATGCACGGACCCACTAGTTTGATGAAATCACGCTTAAGGAGGGCTAAAGCATTTAGGTAAAGAAGGTCCACCACACGTCCCGCCGCAGCCGAGGCAGCAGACAGGAACGTTCATGATGATTTTATATCAAAACTGGCCATTATCTTGCCCTGAACGTCTAAGGTTTTTATTGTACTCAGTAGATTCCACGAACCTTTTTTAATGTGATCCACTAATGCTCCCAGATTGGCTGATAATGGCTCAGCCAGTCGTTTAACCGGTCGACAACGTGCGCTGCAGATCCCCGAAGTGATTGGGCGCATGGGGACCCCCTGTGTATGTATTTCTGGAAGCTTCGTCATGGTGGGTGGAACTGGGTTATCCTCTAACAAGAAGAGAACCCTTTTCCGAGCGCTTCAGGATAATTTTGCTTCTTTGTTAAAATGAATCTCCTCATTGCCCACCGTTACAAAGGCGCACGTCTACACACTAAATCATCTCAAAGTAGGGTGGTCCTTTTGTGTAAGCAGTCTACTTTATCCAAAATTATTCCCGCCCCGCGATGTGCAGGTGACCGTACACTGGGGCAGCACAGGAGAGATGGTAATAATCAGATCTGAGTAGATAAGATCGGCCAGGGTACGATAACATCGACAGCGTCAGACCGTCACTGCCACACATCTGGCCAAAGCTTCGCAGTGCAAGTTTCAAAATTCTCCCTGACGTCAATAGGATAGCTCTTGCTGTACTTGTCGCATCACACCAGTCCTACTCTGATTTTTCGTTCGATATCAGTAATGAGGCTGCGACACTACTCTTCAGAAGAAAGGTAAGCCCCGACAGAATTCTACTCTTCAGCGTTGTCGCAATTTTGGCTTAAATCAGCGTTGTTTTCTCGTGGCCGTTGGCTTAATCTGAGATGACCTAAAACAGGGGTGTCGATTCCTGTGAATGATTGGAGGACCTAGCCGAAAGGCTGACAACCTAACCTCCCCCGAAATGTTGTTACTGAACCAATCTAGCCTACTTTATTTTGACCGACAATTTATAAATTTTCCATTCCCTCTTCTTTAAAAAATCGCGTTTAACCACGTTCAGATAAAGATAAATGTATATACCTACATATCTAATTATGTATACAAGATAGAAAGATGGACCTAAAACTATACGTCGTTTAGACTTTATTCGTCATGTTTTGTCTATCTGTTGTCTATTGCGGCCGATTTTTTCGTTATTATTACTTATTCTCCACTTAGGCCGGCAGAAAATACTGAAGGGTTTTAAATCAACATCTGAGGGACCAAAATCAACATTGGGTGGGCCAGGGTCCTTTCAAAAGAAACAAATCGACACCCGTGACCTTCAGCATGGAAAATAGCTTTGACTGGAGCATTTCCAGAATGCCTTGGACTCCGAACGAAATGTGCCAGGAAGCTTTCGATTTGGCTCCATATCTGAAATGATGTGGAAGCCGTGGCGTGATTTTGTTTAGCTCGGTGGCCCTTATAAACATACGATGAGTCACTGGAACAAATCCTTCGTTCCACAAATTTCACGATATTTCCTTCGGTGTCATTTTCTGTTATCGAATTGCATGAGACCATAGCCATGGGGAGGCGCCTCGAAAACCTTCGGAGAGGCGAAGGGCAAATCATACCGCCTCTTGCACACGTGTTCAACTTTCCATCTTCCCATTGCGGACCGCGAAATTGGACCATGTAGCAGCGAAAAAAAATGCAGACAGGAACGTAAATGCATTGCAGACACAGTAGCGCATGGGCATTTGGCTAGAGGTCCTTCGACCCGTCAGGTCAATGCGGAGCTACGAGTTGAAGTACGTAATATGCAAAAGCGGCACTTAAATGTGCAGGATAGGGCTGTCTTGTAATGGATAAGGATCAGAAAACGAGATGAGAGGATGGATGAAAACGTGGCAAGAACATGAGAAATTGAGAACATAAGCAACTGAAGGGAATATAACGAGCTGGCCCAACCCGGGAGAGCTGCTGCAGGAGCGTAGTAACAACGTCCGCATCAGCTGATCGCTGTATGTCACATTTCAACTGGAACGTTAGATCGAGGATGCCACTGCACCCCTGTTTGAGCCAGTGTGTACAGTGTTCACGTCATTTCCTTCCCATGTTGTGGCGGCATAGTGGCCTAGCATCAACAGTCTGTGACTAGGACCGACTAGCAGTCCGTGCTGATGAACGGTTTGTAGGGGCCATTTGGTGTCAGTGCTCTGTACCAGTGCCTAATCATGCGTAATTTCCAGGTCAGTCTTCGGTGTCCTGAGTCCTGCGACCTGCATGGCGTCGCCGCGACTCGCCAGCGCGCTCCGCCGCTCCAGAGGCCAGGCAGCCGGCCCGCAGGACCCCCGGCCTGCGACGGTAACGGGTATGGCGCTACCACGACTCGTGATCAGCGCGCTCCCCCGCTCCACAGGTCAGCCAGCCGGCCGGAAAACGCCCGGAGCCGCCCGCCGTCGTCGACTCAGGTCGGCTCGGACCTGACCGAGGCGTCTCCCCGCACAGAAGAGCTGGACTACATCATCCTCCGGCACGACCTCACCAAAGCGACCACGCGTCAGAGCCGCCGCGATTGAACACCTGAGGCCGCACTACTGGCAGGGCATCACCACCAGGCCGCCGCCTCTGACCACTCCCTGCCAGCAGGCGCAACGTAGGGGTGGCCGAACACGTGCTGGAAATCGACGCCGACGTCCACGCGAAGGACAGAGGAGGGCTCACCCCGCTTCGCAACGCCTCCTTCGACTATGTCTGCGATCCTCTGGGACTCGCCGCACTTCTCATCGAGCAGCAAGTGAAGTGGATTTTGCGAAATGTCCGACGTCCAGACTGGCGCAAGGGTGGTAACCGCCTGTAGCGCCTTCTCTTTGGAGGAGGTTTCTCTCCTGTCTACCTTTGTCCATGATAAAATGTGGAATGAGGCAATGATGTAATATAAGAAATGAGACCACAGTGTAATGTTCAGTCATGACGAAATGTGAAATCAAAACATAGATTATGCTGGACAGAAAAAATATGTTCTCAAATCGTTCGTGACACGCAAATGCATTTCGCTTGAGTATGCTATTCGAAGTTCAGACTGACTTAAGCACATGCTTCTATTGCGTTGAATTATTCAGCGTAACAATACGCAGCCGCTGCCGTCAATATCTTTCCAGTTTCCAGGTGCGTGGTATTTCGCGATACGACGCCCGCGTGCGAAATGCGGTCCTCTTCGTCCACCACCATCTGCGGTCACAACACATATGCGGCATTTCCTCCCCCTCATGGTGGGTGGAAATGGGTTATCGTCTAAAAAACGCTATTATTATTATTGCCTGTGTAATGTTATTTTTGCCTGTGGAGAACTTCAAACCGAGTGAGAGCTTCACGTTCAGTAGAGATTAGGGCATAACGTGATAGGTTGTCAATTAGGTTGGCATTTCCAGCATCTTTCCATGAGCTTGCATCACATAAGCGGGTGAGTTTGTTCTTCAGTTGTTCCTTATGCCTCACCCATTCCAAGTTGAGCATTCCGTTTAGGTGGTTGGGAACGCATACCACGCTTGCTCCGTCTTTCAAAACGACCAGTCTGTTTTTTAGGTTTAAGACAGCTTCTTTTACTTTGAACTGACAATACGATAAAGCAGAAAACCACAAAAAAAGCTACAAATGGGAAGACCGACTCCAGGGTGGTGCACAAAATTCCCTGTGAGGTTTGTCATCAGGTTTATTCCGGTGCAACGGGTAGGTGGTGAAACAGCGCATTCAGGAACATAAAGCTCATTTGAAGGACCATAGAACTACTAATTCTTTCGTGATACATGCGGGTACCTATAATCACCTACTAGGTTTAGATCAACTATTTTACAAGGTGAATGAAAGAATGAAAGTAGGAGTAGTAGAGAAGTAGTAGTAGTAAAGTAGTAGAAAGTAGCTGTAGAGGCGGCCTATCTTGCAACGAAACGTAACATGAACTTGTGCCAAGGGTTTTTCAAATTGCCGATAGGGGTGGCGCAATTAACAAAAAGTGGATTCTAGAATTAGGATATACGGTAAAGGAACGGCGGAGGAGGGGCAGACTCGACGTGTGCAGTTGCGTCTGCAATGTACTGTATTATATCGAACTTACTCGCTTCTCATCTTCATGTGGAGGTGTAATGTTCTTCACGTGCTGTGATGACATTTTTGTGCATCGAAAAAGAAACTAAAAAACAGCTTTGTGTTGAATGCAATAACAAAGTCGAAATGTTAAATACTGTTTTTTGTCTTTCGAAGTAATCACCTTCCATTATCAGCTGCATTTTTTGTCTGACAACATCCATCTTACTACATCGTATTTCCCGTACATATGGCGTTCGTTTCCGTCCGATTTCTATATTATCGAAAGATGATACACCCATGAATATGGAAACATAATTTCTTTTGCAATTCGAGACACACGTACATATATCTATATATATATATATATGTATACATAGAAGATAGAAAGATAGACCTTAGACTGTACATCGTTTTAGACTTGGACTTAAGACTTTAGACTTTGAAGGGCCTATTCTGAAGATTGGGGGCTGCGGCCCCCTAGAGATACAAATCTACGCTATTGCTTTGGTGTCATTTGTCACGTGACCACAGTTTTGCGGAGGTGCCTCGAGAACCTTCGGATAGGCGAAGGGAAAACCATACCGCCTTCTGCACACTTGTTCAGCTTTCCATTTTCGCCATGTGGACCACAAAATTGGACCATATAGCAGCGAACAAAAAATTGCAGACAGAATCTTAAACGCATTGGAGACAGTGGCGGGTTGGCGTTTGGCTAGAGCTCCTTCGAACCGTGAGATCATAACGGAGCTACGGAATGAAGCAATACGGAAAAGCGGCACTTAAATGTGCAGGATAGGGCCGTTGTATAATGGATAAGGATCGGAAAAGGGCATGCGGGAGTGGGTGACAATGTGGCAAACACACGAGAACTTGAAAACATACACAACTGAAGGGAATATAACGATTTGGCCCAACCCGTGAGACTTCCTAGAAGAGTGTAGTAACAACATCGGCATCAGCTGATCGCGGTATGTCTCATTTAAACAGGAACGTTAGATCAAGGATGCCACTGCACCCCTGTTTGAGAGAATGCGTGCAATGTCCACATAACTTCTTTCCCGTGTTGTGGTGGCATTGTGGCCTACCAGCAAAAGTCTATAACGAGCACTGACTGATGGCCTGTGCTGATAACCAGTCCATAAGGACCATTTGGTGTCAGTGCTCTGTACCAGTGCCTAATTAGGCGTAATTTCCAGGCCAGTCTCCGGCGTCGCCGCGACTCGCCAGCGCGCCCCCCGCTCCAGAGGCCGGTCAGCCGGCCGGGGACGACCGAGCCCGCAACGCCGACCTGCATGGCGCTGCCAAGGCTTGTCATCAGCGCGCTCCCCGCCCTAGAGGCCGGTCAGCCAACCCACAGGACACCCCGGCCTGCGATGCCGGCGCTTCCACGGCTTGTCATCAGCCAGCCCTCGGCTCCAGAGGCCGCCCAGCCGGCCTGGATGACGCCCGGGCCTGCGGAGGCGACGGGTATGGCACTACCACGAGTCGTGATTAGCGCGCTCCTCGCTCCAGAGGTCGGCCAGCCGGGCCGGAACACGCCCGGAGCCGCCAGCCCAGCCGGCCGGCGTCCGGTCCCGCGACGGCATCGACACGCAGGGGATGCCGCGCAGCTGCAGCTGGTGCGGGGCTGGAGCTGGAGCTGGAGCTGGTGCAGGGCGGAGAGCTGTTCGACCGAGTAACGCCGCCCTGGCAGACGGATGAGGCCGCGGGGGGGCTTGAGCTGTACCAGCCGGTGCAGGCTGCGCGGCACCTCCACAGCAAGGCGCCGCCGGAGCGCCGGACCGTCGGCCGGTACCGCGCGGCGTCGGACGTCCTGCAGGGTCCTCGGCAACTGCCGGCGGCGGCGAGCTCTTCCGGTGGGACCGGTGGTCACGGCCGGGTCACGTGATCAGAGCTACCAGTTACTACTTAATATGCCTGATTATATATATATATATATATATGTGCGTGCGTGCGTGCGTGCGTGCGTGCGTGCGTGTGTGTGTGTGTGTGTGTGTGTGTGTGTGTGTATTTATATTAGATGTATATGTAAATGTAAATGTTATGCCTCATGGAACGTAAAATGAGACAATGATGTAATACAAGAAATAAAACCACAAAGTAATGTTCAGTGATGGTGAAACGTGAAATCGAAACATGGGTTACGTTGGACAAAAAATATGTTCTCAAATCGTTCGTGACAAGTAAATTCATTTTGTTTGAGGATGCTATTCGAATTTCAGACAAACTTAAGCACACGTATCCCTTGCATTGACTTGTTCATCGTATCAATGTGCAGTCGCTGCCGTCAACGTCATTCCAGTTTCCAGGTGTGTGCTATTTTGCGACGTCAAACTGTTTTTTCGTTCGATCTCCACGTTGAAGCTGCGACGCTACTCTTGATAAGAAAGATAAGCCCCGACAGATGTCTGTTCTTCGGTCTTGTCGCAGTTTTGACTTAAATCAGTGTTATTTTCTTGTGTCCGTTGACCTAATCTGAGATGACCTAAAAGAGGAAAGTCGATTCCTGTGAATGACTGCAGGACCTAGCCGAGGCCCGACTACCTAACCTCCCCAGAAATGTGGGTTTCTGAAGGGATTTAGCCTACTTTATTTTGACCAACGAAAATTTATAATTTTTTCTTACTTCTTATTTCACAAATTACGTTGAAGTACGTGCATCATGCATCGCTTCAGACCTTGTTCTTTTTGGTCCATTTCATATCTATTGCGGCCGACCTTTCCGTTATTATTACTGTTTATTAAAAGCGGCAGAAAATATTGAAGGGTTCTAAATCAACAATGGAGGGACCAAAATCAATACGTGGGCCAGGGTCCTCTAAAAAAAGAATCAAATCGGCACGACTGACCTTCACCACGGAAAAAAGCTTTGATTGAGGCATTTCCCGAATGCCCTGGACTCCTAACGAAATGTGCCTAATTTCGATTTGGCTCCATATCTGAAAGGTTTGGAAGCCGTGGCGTGACTTTGTTTAGCTTCATAGCCCTTGTAAACATACGCTGAGGCACTGAAACAAATCCTTTCTTCCACCAATTTCACCATATTTCCTGCGGTGTCATGTTCAGTTATCAAATTGCATGTGACCATACCCATGAGGCGCCTCGCGAACCTTCGGATAGGCGAAGCGGAAATCATACCGCCTCTTGCACATGTGTTCAACTTTCCATCTTCCCATTATGGACCGCGAAATTGGAGCATGTAGCAGCGAACGAAAAGAAAAGAAAAAGGGCAGAAACAAACGTAAACGCATTGCAGACGCAGTAACGGGTGCGCATTTGGCTACAGGTCCTTCGACCCGTTAGCTCAATGCGGAGCTACGAGATGAAATAAGCAGTAACAACATACGCATCAGCTGATCGCGGTATGTCACATTTCAACTGAAACGTTAGATCGAGGATGCCACTGCACCCTTGTTTGAGCGAATGTACGCAATGCTTACGTCACTTCCTTCCCATGTTGTGGCGGCATAGTGGCCTGGCATCAACAGTCTGTGACTAGGATCGACTAGCGGTCCGTGCTGTTGAACGGTTTGTAGGGACCATTTGGTGTCAGTGCCCTGTACCGGCGCCTCATCGTGCGTAATTTCCGGGCCAGTCTCCGGCGTCCTCCGTCCTGCGACCTGCACGGCGCTGCGGAGACTGGTGATCAGCACCCTCCGCCGGCTTCACAGGCCGGTCAGCTGCAGGACGCCCCGGCCTGCGACGGTGACGGGTATGGCACTACCACGAGTCGTGATTAGCGCGCTCCTCGCTCCAGAGGTCGGCCAGCCGGGCCGGAACACGCCCGGAGCCGCCAGCCCAGCCGGCCGGCGTTCGGTCCCGCGACGGCACCGATTCGCAGGGGCTACCGCGGAGCTGCAACTGGTGCGGAGCTGGAGCTGGAGCTGGTGGAGGGCGGAGAGCTGTTCGATCGAGTAATGCCGCCCCGGCAGACGGAGGAGCCCGCGGCGGGGCGCGAGCTGTATCAGCCGCTGCAGGCTGCGCGGCAGCTCCACAGGAAGGCGCCGCCAGGGCGCCGGGCCGTCGGCCGGTACCGCGCTGTGCTGGACGTCGTGGAGGCCCCCGGCAGCTGTCGGCGGCAGCGAGCTGCTCCGGTCGGACCGGCGGTCACGGCCGGGTCACGTCGCCAGGGCTGCCAGTTACTAATTATGCCTCTTATATGTGGTGTGTGTGTGTGTTACGCCTCGCCTCATGGAACGTAAAATGAGACAATGATGTAACATAAGAAATGAATCTACAAAGTAATGTTCAGTGTTCGTAAAATGTGAAATGCAAACATCGATGATGCTGGACAAAAAAAAAATATGTTCTCAAATCGTCCAAGACAGGTAAATGCATGTCGCTTCAGCCTGCTATTCGAAGTTCACACAAACTTAAGGCCAGGGTAAACCTTCAATTTTTAGCGAAAATCGATTTTTCATCAATTTTTGGAAAAGTAACTTTTTGTATGGTTTCATCATTTTTCTACAATTTCCGGTAGATTTCATCGTCCCAAAACTTGTAATAATTGTAAAAAATAGCTTTAAAAACACCTATCAACTTTGGTTATTTATCTCATTAATTATGCAAGTTTCTAACTTCCAATAACTCCGCTATTACCTGACGGATCTCTATAAAATTTTCACCATTGAAAACGGCTCGAAAATCTCAACCGTTTATAATACACTCACGTTTTTCATGAAAGATGACTTCTCATTGGCTGATATTTATACAATTCTAGGCTGAATTAAAAATTCAGCCAATCAGAGAGCGTCTTACATAAAATCATCACGCATTGTTTACTTCCGCATTCTAGCGTTCTTATTTCTAAAGTTATTCACATTTTTCTGATTTATAGTATTTATTTACCGTAATTTACCCTTTCTTTGACCAATTATGGGCCAGAAGTCACAACAGAGAGCAGATAGAAAGAGAAAAAGAACTTTCCATGGCAACAGATACACGAAGAAGACTAAACATGACGATGAATCTGCAGAAAAATCAAGTTCGTCTGAGGCGAAATTGGGACCCGAGTTGGCAAAGTCGAGTGAGACTTCAAGTTCTACTTGTGATGACATTTCTGGGTACAGATTTATTGATGTTACTCAGTTTCTTTCATTTGTGAATGGATTCCCTTGTTGTGAATGTAAAGAGATCCAAGGATATAGAGCGTCAGAGAAACTTACTGGTGTTTCGAGCAAGATCACCCTGGAGTGTAATCATTGTGGGTATACCAGAACATTTTCTTCATCTCCTTTAGATGATAACATAAACATTAGACTGTCTGTATCCATGTACAGCATTGGAAGAAATCAGACCCATACTAGTAAATTTCTTGCTTCAATGGATATGCCAGGGACTGTGACGAAAACCATGTGGCATCGCTATAAAAAAAAGATTCATGATGCCACAAAGTCTGTTGGAATAGAGAATATGGAAGAGGTGGGGAAGGAGTTACATAATCATATCAGAGGTAAAGACCCTGTGAAAGAAGCCACTGTTTCCTGCGACAATACCTGGCAACGAAGAGGATTCCAGAGTAAGAATGGAGTATCAACTGTGTTGACTGTTCACCCTGACTTACCGGCAAAGGTTATTGACACTTGTACCCTCAGTTCGTACTGTAGTTTGTGCCAAACTAAGAAGATGCTAAACAAGACTGACTTTGAAGCTTGGCATAAGGAGCATGAAAATCAGTGTGAACAGAACTATTCTGGGACTTCGGGATCTATGGAACCAACTGGTGTGTTGAAAATTTTCGAAAGATCCGTCTTGCAGCATAAATTGCAGTATACTGGATATCTGGGAGATGGAGACTCCAAAAGCTTTTCTCATGTCTCAAAGTCTGATGTGTATCCAGGTCATCCCATAAAAAAACTAGAATGCTGTGGCCATATCCAAAAAAGAATGGGTAAACAACTAATGGACAAAGTCAAGGCTTGTAAAGGGAAGACATACAAGGAAGATGGCAAATCATTTACTGGCATTGGAGGAACAAAAAGGCTTACATCAAAATGTATAAAAAATCTTCAGGGACATTATGGTGCAGCCATCAGAAATAATACTGGAAACCTGGCTGGTATGAAGAAGGATATCATGGCGATATGGCGTCATCGAGGCAAGGACCATTCCACCTGTAAAGACTGGTGTCCTTATGTGAAAAATGGTGATCTAGATAAAGCCAATAGAAATGCCCTACCAAAATTTGTGCTGGTTGAAATACAACCTGTGTTTGAGAAGCTGAGTTCTGATGAACTCTTGTCAAAATGTTTACATGGTGGGACCCAAAATCCCAATGAGTCTTACCATTCAATGATTTGGGCTAGGTGCCCAAAGACTGGATTTGTGGGCAGGAAAAGATTAGAAATAGCAGTTTATGACTCCTTAATTGTGTTCAACTCTGGAGAGTGTGCTCGTTTTCCTGTCTTTCAGAAGCTTGGTCTTAGAATTGGTAAATATGTCAAAGTCGGCTTTCAACAGATAGACATTGATCGTGTTAAAAAATCTTTGATCCATGCAGATCCTACTTTCAAAAAAACTAGACAAAAGAAAAGACAATCAGCAGCCCAAGAAGTGTCTAAAGATGACTCTTATGTACCTGGAGGCCATTGAAACATGTACTTTTATTAGTAATAGCCCTAAGATTCTTATTTTTTAATATTTCTCAAAAACTGTTTTTTGCATCATTGCCTGATTTTCATGTCAGGATATCTCAGCTTTCAGAATAGATATTATCTTCAAATTTTCACAGTAGATCTATGTATATGTGTTTTAGTTTGCATGCTAAAATTATTCGAATTGGTCGTATAATCAGCGAGCTAGGCATGTTTTCGTCCATGGAAGGTGCAGAATTTGAGTTTTTTTTTGTGTTTTTGTAAAAATTGTGTTAAAAATTTTGTATGGTTTCATTTCGGACCATTTTAGTACAGAATGTGTATATTGTAGTTTTGGATGATAATACAAAGTTTCATGAATTTATCTGAAGTGGTTTTTTTTTAATCGTGACATAAGTGAGATATTGAAAAATATGCGCCATTTTGGATCACGTGACCGGTGGTTCTCAAAAGTCGGAAAAATGCATCGGATTGGTTATTTAGATATATCTTGATGATAAACTAACTTGCAGATTTAAAGAAATCGGTTAATAAGAAAAATAAAAATTTTGGTTTACCCTGACCTTAAGTACACGTATCTATTGCGTTGAACTGTTCATCGAATCAATGTGCAGCCGCCGCCGTCAACGTCATTCCAGTTTCCAGGTGTGTGCTATTATGCGATGCGAAGCCCGCGTACGAAATGCGCTCCTCGGCGCCCACCATCTGCTGTCATCGTGGGTCGAGTACATATGCGGCAATGTCGTACTCGAAAGGATTCTTCCGATCACTTTTATTGTCGGATATGCTGCATGATGCAAAGCGATGCAGCATGTAAGCTTTACATTCTAAATGGTATAGAAGTGGCGATTGTAAACGGGTCGCGATGCGGCTTCGCTGCATTAAACGTTCAGGGGCGGATTTTCAGTTTTCAGCTTCCTGAAAGATACTTGGTATCGTGTGTCCCCAGATGAATGCGGAAGAGGTAGATTTTCGAAGAGTTTCTGGACGGAGAAAGTTAATGACTTTTACGACGCCCCTTCTAGCGCTTGGTCATTACTCTTTACAATATCGTGCAACTACGATCGAGATGAATGGTTCTAGACACGCTACATAACGCATGATAAAGACGGCCTCGTGTCAGTAGTAGTATTGCTTTGGGTTTCCTCAGGCACATAACTGAAATAAGTTTTGCGTACCATGCCAAGGAATGGTATCAGGTCGTGTACGAATTGTGTTCCATTATGTCGAGGTAACAATGGCATTGGCCATTGAATGTTGGGCTCCAGAGCGGCGGCAGTTTTAGCGCGGTGGAGCATTGAGACTTCCGCAAATGGAGCAAGTCACTGCAGTATTTTCTGGTCACTGCAAACGGCACTGTAAACGCGAACCAGGTTCACTACCTTAGACTAATTAAAAAAGACAAACAGATTCCCGACATTTGCTACCTCGACGAGAACCGACCTAAGGAATCACGTAGTGTGTAAGCGATCGTTGTACTTCTGAAACTGAAAATAAATTGGGGCTTTGGCACGTGTTCCGTCCATCTCATCACGATGACTTTTCGGAACAGGTGACCTTGTCACCAAGAGAAAAATGAACATTCATTTTCCGATGTCGGGTTTTGAAGTTCGGAGACTTCGAAAAGACAAGGGCGGAACGCGTGAATTTCGAGCACCGGAAACAAAGCAATCGACAGTTGTAGGCTCGGAAGCGCAGAAAATCTGTGCGAAATCTCGACCAACACATGCAGATCAGATAATCTGGTTCAGAGCCGGAAGGAAACGATAAATCGCAACAATCTTCATCGATTCAAAGGGCGCAGGTGAGTCAAAAAGTTCCCGATGTGACCCACCAAGACAAAGGCAATTGGCACATTGACTTGCCTCAGCCTAGCTTGAGCGTTGCTCATTTTGACCCAGTTTTACTGCCTTTTGAACTTTCGTCTTTTTCATAGTGTTAATTTGGAGTTGACCCCGGGTGTACCGCAGAGATAGACAACTTCGAGTACTGAGTCATTGAATATTTGGTGGGTGAAAGAGTGAAACGCCGACCAAACAACGACAGCACTTCAAAACGGTTTCCTCAGACTCTGCGCCATCCCTGACCGCCATCAAAGTCTGGGCAGCGATCAAGGGCGGCCGAGAGAGTCCTGAAACTGCCCTTCACAGTGGAAGACCGTCAACCACGCCTTTTTGTGTGTAAGTAAACTGTGTAGGTAAGGAACTTCACCTTTTTGTGTTTAAGTGAACTGTGGAAGAAACCTCGCCTTTCTGTACGTAAGTAAACTATGTACGTAAGAAAACTGGCTACGACGAGAGGCTAATATACGCGTATATATTAATATAATATAATATAAGATACGCGGACGAGAGGCTAGTAAGGGATGTATATATATATATATATATATATATATATATATATATATATATATATGTGTGTGTGTATATAAAGAAGAGATCAGTGCAGAGCACGAAGGCCCCCTAAAAAGGGTTTTGAGAAAATTGGGAGAGGTCATCTACCAATTTCAAGTTCGTCCGGCATTTGATTGGTCGTTGGGCTTCAGAATCAACGGACAGAGCGTTATATCGACGGCAACGAACAGAGATGACGAATGCGGCCTGAGTGAATGTTGGCTGCTGCCTGTGTGGAACGGAGTAGAAGGTCTGTGTCTGTGATGCTGGGTGTATGTGGTGTAGGCGGCGTATAAACCTGCATCTGTTTCGAACAGCGTGGTTCGGTGCCGAACAACTTCCCTGTGCTCGGTGCGGGCGCAGTGTTGCATTGGTGTTCGAAATTGCGTGGAATGTTGCTCTGAACTGTGAATGAACGATAGTCTCTGAAAAAATCTGACACATGGTGCCTTAACAAAATTCCATATGGGTTACGTTGCACTGAAATTAAAAGGACACTAGTATTGTGATCTCGGGTGACTTGCGGCAGCACCAGTTGGGCAATGTGCGGTGAACTTTTAATAGATAATCCAAGCATTCCTCAGACAAAAACGCAACAGACTGTTTATCGCCTTGCAAAAAAAACTGAATTCGCAACGGAACTGTTGAAGCACAGTCCCATTTTGGTGACTAGATTTAGCAGCACAAGGCCGATAACTTGGCTATCCGAATATGTTACGAATTTTGAGTTTTCTCACAACAGATTCAGCGGAGTCATGCGTCGTATTTTGTGAACATACCATAACTGTCTCATTCGACATTTAATGGCACCAAACTTCATCGATCCGTCAAAAGCTGTGGTGTCTATGACGCGACACGCCTACGTTAGTGGGTCTGGTCAGTATGGCATTGTCGGCTGGGTCTGCTACCGCCGAGTGTTGGCGGGCGGCGCCGGCCGAGGGTTGCTATTGTTCTGCGGACTGTAAGCAACACTGGACGTAAAGGTCGTGCGATGTGCAGGTGACCGTACATTGAAGCAGCACAGGGGAGATCGTAAGAATCAGATCTGAGTAGAAAGCAGCCAGGGTACGATAACATTGACGTGTCAGACCATCACTGCCACACATTTGGATAAAGTTCGCAACCGCAAGTTTCAGAATTCTCCGAGACGTCCCCAGGATACGTATTACTGGACTCGTGTCATCGCACCAGGTACGCCGAACGCCAATTTGCGTTCGACGCTAACGCTGACGCTGCGACGTTACTGTTCAAAGGAATGGTAACTCCCGACAGAAGTCTGATGTTCAGTCTTGTCGCAGGTTTGGCTTAAATCATTGTTGTTTTCTTGTGGCCGTTCACCTAATCTGGGATGACCGAAAACAGGCATGTCAATTCCTGTGAACGACTGGAGGACCTAGCCGAGAGCCCGAACACCTAACCTCCCCCGAAATATAGGTTTCTGAACGGATTTAGTTTGCTTTATTCTACTTTATTTTGACTAACGGAAATTTATCATTTCTTTGTTACTTCATTACTATCATTACGTGCATACAGGAGTATATATATATATATATATATATATATATATATATATATATATATATATATATATATATATATATATAGTATATATATATATATATATATATATATATATATATATATATTATATATCTTATTATATAAGATAGCAGCATATATATATAAGATATAGCATATATATATAAGATATATATATATCTTACATACCTAAATATATATATACATATATATATGATATATATATATATATATATATATATATATATATATATATATATATATATATATATATATATATATATATATATATCTTACATACCTAAATATATATATATATATATATTTAGGTTACCTAAATATATATATATATATATATAGGTATGAAAGATAAAGATGGACTTGAGAGTATACATCGCTTCAGACTTTATTCTTCTTTTTCGTGTATATCATTTCTATTGCGGCCGTTCTTTCCGTTATTATTAATGTTTCTCCATTAAAACTGGGCTCCGAACGAAATGTGCCACGAATCTCCCGACTTGGCTCCATG
This sequence comes from Capitulum mitella, assembly GCA_030062745.1. NCBI lineage: Eukaryota > Metazoa > Arthropoda > Thecostraca > Pollicipedomorpha > Pollicipedidae > Capitulum > Capitulum mitella. Next base: position 2,749,154 of record CP099854.1, on the reverse strand, counting down.
AGTGAAATGGTTTAGAAGCCAAGGCGAGATTTTGTGTAGCTTCGCGGCTAAACAAAAACTTATTTAGCCACGAAGTTCTTGTTCAGGTTCTTGCAAAGACACGTTGAGTCACTTGAACAAATCCCTCCTTCCACAAATTTCACGATATTTCCTTCGGTGTCATTTTCAGTTATGGAATTGCATGTGACCACAGCCATGGGGAGGCGCCTCGAGAACCTTCGGATAGGCGAAGGGCAAATCATACCGCCTCTTGCACACGTGTTCAACTTTCCATCTTCCCATTGTGGACCGCAATATTGGACCATGTAGCAGCGAACGAAAAAAAGGCAGACAGAAACGTAAACACATTGCAGAACAAAGTAGCGGGTGCGCATTTGGCTAGGGTTCCTTCGACCCGTTTGCTCAATGGGGGGCTACGAGATAAAGTATGTAATACGCAAAAGCGGCACTTAAATGTGCAGGACAGGGCCGTCGTATAAAGGATAAGGATCGGAAAACGGGATGAGAGGGTGGATAAAAGCGTGGCAAGGACATGAGACCTTGAGAACATAAGCAACTGAAGGGAATATAATGAGCTGGCCCATTCCGTGACAACTGCTGGAGGAGCGTACACATCATGTGCATCAACATCCAACAACATATATCTCAACATACGCACACAACATCCGCATCAGCTGATCGCGGTATGTCACATTTAAACTGGAATGTTAGGTTCGAGGATGGCACTGCTCCCCTGTTTGAGCCAATGTGTGCAGTGTTCACGTCACTTCCTTCCCATGTTGTGGCGGCATAGTGGTCTAGCAACAGTCTGTGACTAGGACCGACTATGTGGTCCGTGCTGATGAACGGTCTGTAGGGACCATTGGTGTCAGAACTCTGTACCGGCGGCTAATCGTGCGTAATTTCCAGGACAGTCTCCGGCGTCCTGCGTCCTGCAACCTGCAGGGCGTCGCCGCGACTCGCCAGCGCGCTCCCCTCTCCAGAGTGTGGTCAGGCGGAGGACGTGCGCGCCTGCGACGGTGACGGGTAAGGCGCTGCCAAGTCTCGTGATCAGCGCGCTCCCACTCTAGAGGTCTGCCAGCCGGCCGGAAAACGCCCGGAACCGACCTGAGCCCGCCGTCGTCGACTCAGGTCGGCTTGGACCTGACCGAGGCGTCTCCCCGCACAGAAGGGCCGGATTACATCATCCGCCGGCACCTCACCAAACCGAGCTGACCACGCCGTGACACCCGCCGTCACCGCCGTCAACACCTCAGGCCGTACTACTGGCAGGGCATCACCATCAGGCCGCCGCCTCTGACCACTCCCTGCAGCAGGCGCAACGTAGGGGTGGCCGAACACGTGCTGGAAATCGACGCCGACGTCCACGCGAAGGACAGAGGAGGGCTGACCCCGCTTCGCAACGCCTCCTTCGACCGTGTCTGCGATCCTCTGGGCCTCGCCGCACTTCTCATCAGGCAGCAAGCGGAGCGGATTTTGCGAAATGTCCGATGTACAGACCGGCGCAATGGTCTTAACCGCCCGTACCGCCTTCTCTTTGGAGGAGGTTTCTCTCCCGTCTACCTTTGGCCCTGATAAAATGTGGAATGAGACAATGATGTAATATAAGAAAAGAGACCACAGTGTAATGTTCAGTCATGATGAAATGTGGAATCGAAACATGGATGATGCTGGACAAAAAAATATGTTTTCAAATTCGTTCGTGACACGTAAAGCATTTCGCTTGAGCATGCTATTCGAAGTTCAAACCATTCCTTCGCAAGATATGCAAAACTTAATTCAGTTATGTGCCCGATTAAACGCAAAGCAATGCTGCTACTGACACCATGCCGTTTTTATCATGCGTTATGTAGCGTGTCGAGAACTGTTCATCTCTATCGTAGTTGCACGATTTTGTAAAGAGCAATGACCAAGCGCTAAAAGGGACGTGGTAAAAGTCATCAACTTCCTCCGTCCAGAAGGTCCTGAAAAATCCACCTCTTCCGTATTCATCTGGGGACACACGATACCAAGTATCTCTCAGGAAGCTGAAAACTGAAAATCGGCCCCTGAACGTTTAATGCAGCGAAGCCGCATCGCGACCCATTTACAATCGCCATTTTTATACCATAAAGAATACAAAGCTTACCACATGCTGCATCGCTTTGCATCACATTGCATGTCCGACAATAAAAGTGACCCGACGAAACCTTTCGAGTACGACATTGCTGCATATGTGTTCTCCCCACGGTGACCGCAGATGGTGGTGGGCGCCGAGGAGCGCATTTCGTACGCGGGCTTCGCATCGCATAATAGCGCACACCTGGAAACTGGAATGACGTTGACGGCGGCGGCTGCACATTGATACGACGAACAATTCAACACAATAAATACGTGTCCTTAAGTTTGTCTGAACTGCGAATAGCATGCTCGAGCGAAATGGATTTACTTGTCACGAACGATTTGAGAACATATTTTTCGTCCAACGTAATCCATGTTTCCATTTCACATTTTACCATCATTGAACATTACTTTGTAGCTTCATTTCTTATATTACATCACTGTCTCATTTTACGTTCCATGAGGCATAACATATATACATATATGTACATCTAATATAAATAGGCATAATAAGTAGTAATTGGCAGCCCTGGTCACGTGACCCGGCCGTGACCGCCGGTCCGACCGGAGCAGCTCGCTGCCGCCAACAGCTGCCGGGGGCCTCCACGACGCCCAGGACATCGCGGTACCGGCCGACGGCCCGGCGCTCCGGCGGCGCCTTCCTGTGGAGCTGCCGCGCGGCCTGCAGCGGCTGATACAGCTCGAGCCCCGCCGCGGGCTCCTCCGTCTGCCGGGGCGGCGTCACTCGGTCGAACAGCTCTCCGCCCTGCACCAGCTCCACCTCCAGCTCCAGCTCCGCACCAGCTGCAGCTCCGCGGCAGCCCCTACGTGTCGGTGCCATCGCGGGGCCGAACGTCGGCCGGCGGCCGCGGCTGGCGGCCCCATACGTTTTCCGGCCGAGCTGCCCGACCTCTGGAGCGGGGGAAGGGGGAGGGTGTTGATCACAACTCTTGGCAGCGCCATGCAGGTCGGCGTTGCCGGTTCGGGCCTCCTCCGGCGGGCTGACCGGCCTATGGATGGGGGAGGGGTTGGTGCTGGTGGAGCGCGCTAATCACGAGTTCTTGGCAGGGCCGCGCGCGTCGTCGTCGCAGGCCCGAACGTCCTCCGGCTGACCGGCCTCTGGAGGGGGGAAGCTTGCTGGCGAGTCGCGGCGACGCCGTGCAGGTCGCAAGACGGAGGACGCCGGAGACTGGCCTGGAAATTACGCCTAATTAGGCACTAGTACAGAGCACTGACACCAAATGATCCTTACGGACCGTTCATCAGCACAGACCACCAGTCATTGCTAGTTATAGGCTTGCTGGTAGGCCTAAATGCCACCACAATATGGGAAGGAAGTCATGTGAACACTGCACACATTCGCTCAAACAGAGGCGCAGTGGCATCCTCGATTTAACGTTCCTGTTTAAATGTGACATACCGCGATCAGCTGATGCGGATGTTGTTACTACGCTCCTCCAGAAAGTCTCTCGGGTTGGGTCACCTTATTATATTCCCTTCAGTTGCTCATGTTCTCAAGTTCTCATGTCTTTGCCACATTGTCACCCACTCCCGCATGCTCTTTTCCGATCCTTATCCATTATACAACGGCCCTATCCTGCACATTTAAGCGCCGCTTTTCCGTACTGCTTCATCCCGTAGCTCCGTTATGATCTCACGGTTCGAAGGAGCTCTAGCCAAACGCCAACCCGCCACTGTCTCCAGTTCGTTTAAGATTCTGTCCGCAAATTTTTGTTCGCTGCTATATGGTCCAATTTTGTGGTTCACATGGCGAAAATGGGAAGTTGAACACGTGTGCAGGAGGCGGTATGATTTTCCTTTCGCCCATCCGAAGGTTCTCGAGGCGCCTCCCCTTGACTGTGATCACTTGCAACTCGATAGCTAAAAATGACACCAAAGCAATAGCGAAGATTTGTATCTCTTTAGAGGACTGCAGCCCCGAAACTTCAGAATAGCCCCCTCTAAGTTTAAGTCTAAAGTCTAGATCTCAAGTTATGTACAGTCTAAAAGTCTCTTTCTATCTTCTATATATATATATATATATATATATATATATATATATATATATATATCGAAGACAAAAATAGACTATATATATATATATATATATATATATATATATATATATATATATATATATATATATACATATATATATATACATATATATATACATGTATATATATATGTATATATATATATATATATATATATATATATATATATATATATATATATATATATATATATATATATATATATATGTATATGTATATATACATATATATATACATGTATATATATACATATACGATGTATATACATATATATATGTATATACATATATATATATATATGTATATATATATGTATATATATATATATATATATATATATATATATATATATATATATATATATATATATATACATACATGGGATAGATGCAGTTTCTGAAATAAATAGGGACCAAAAATATGCACACCTCCGTTGGTCAAAATAAAGTGGGTTAAATTCGCTAAGATGTCCATATTTGGGGGAGAATAGGTTGTCGGGCCATCGGCTCGGTCCCGTCCCAGTCATTTACATAAATCGGCATCCTTGCCTTAGGTCATATCAGAATAGGTCAACGGCCACAAGAAAACACTGATTTAAGCTGAAATTGCGATAGACTGAAAAACAGAGATCTGTCGGGCTTACCTTTCCTTTGAAGAGTAGCGTCGCAGCTCCAGCATAGAGATCGAACGAAAAATCAGTTTGACATTACTTGGTGCATCCTGGTGGGATGCAATAGGTATAATGAAAACCATCCTGGAGACGACTGAAATAGTGCTGAAACCTGTGGTTGCAAAGCTTTGGCCAGATTTGTGGCAGTGATGGTCGATACGTTACGATAACATTGATGGCAGATGCTATCAATGTTATCGTACCCTGACCGATACTTTCTACTCAGATCTGATTCTTACCATCTCCCGTGTGCTGCTGCAATGTACGGTCACCTGCACGTCGCGCGGCACGACCTTTACGTCCGGTATTGCTAACAGTCTGCAGAACAATAGCAGCGTTGGGCCGGTGCCGCCCGCCAGCACCTGGCGGCAGCTGACCCAGTCGACGATGCCCGATGGGCCGGACCGACTGAATGTGGTCGTGTCGCGTCATAAACACTACAGTCTGACTGACCGATGACGTTTGGTATCGTTGGATGTCGAATTAAACAGTTATCGCATGTTCGGAAAATACGACTCATGACTCCAACGAATCTCAGTTGTGAAATGACTCAAAATTCGTAACATATTCGGACAGCAAGGGTATTGACCTTATGTTGCTAAATCTAATCATCAGAATGAGACTGTGCTTGAACAGTTCCGTTGCGTATTCAGTTCTTCGCATGACGGTTATCAATCGGTAGCGTTTTTTTACGAACGGCTCGGTTATCCAATAAAAGCTCACCGCACATTGGCCAACTCGTGCTGCCGCAAGTCGCCCGACATCACAATACTACTTTCCGTTTAATTTCGGTGCAACGGAACCCATATGAAACTTTGTTAATTCACCATATGCCAGATTTTTTCAGAGACTATTTTTCATGAACAGTTCAGAACAACATTCCACGTCATTTCAAATACCATTGCCACAAGGAACCCGCATCGAAAGGTAGCTGTTCGACATCGACACCGAACGATGCTTTTCGAAACAGATAAAGGTTTATACGCCGCCTGCGCCACTTACACCAGCATCACAGACCCAGACCTTCTCCTACTCTGTTCCACACATACAGCAGCCAGCCTTCACTCAAGCTGCATTCGTCACCTCTGTTGGTTGCCGTCGATCTAACGCTCTGTGCATTGTCTGCGAAACCCAACGATCAGTGAAATGCCAGACCACAATGAAACTGGCAGTTGGCCTCTCTCATGTCCTCCCAATTCTCAAAAGTTCTTGGCCTCTCTCACGTCCTCCCAATTCTCAAAAGGTCTTTTTGGAGATCTTTGTGCTCTGCAATGATCCCCTCTTCTTGATATATATACAGATATATATGTATATATATATATATATATATATATATTTGTATGTGTATACTTATTTTGTCTAAATACCAAAAGAAATCATGAGTATTTCCATACTATTGGGGGTATCAATGCTTCATTCAATGATACAGAAACCGGACGGGAAGCCAACGTTAGATGTATAGAAAATTGGATGTAGTAAGATAGGATGTTTCTACACATCGAATGAGAACGGTAATGGAAATCAAATACTTGGAAAGACAAAAGCAGTAAGCGACGCTTCGGCTTTATCATGCCTTCATCAGGAATGCTGTTTTTTCAGTTTGTTTTTCGATGCATGAAAGTCTGATCACGGTACGTGAAGAACACAACTCGACCTGAACATTACAAACGAGTAAGGTTGATATAATGCGGTATTTGGCAGACGCAGCTGCATACGTCAGCTCTGTCCCACTCCTCCCGTTCCCCTAAGCAATATCCTAATTTTAGAATTCAGTTTTTATCAATTGCGCCACTAGCATGGACAGTATGAAAAACTCTTGCGACAAATTTATACTGCGTTCTGGCGCTGTAGAGGCGGCCTATATCGCAATATACGTTGCAGCATCTATCGCCGCTCTTCTACTTCTTTTATTTACGCCACCATGTAAAATAGCTGATCTAGTCCAGTCTGGTAGGTGATCATGAATGTCTGCATGCATCACGAAATAATTCGTCGTTCTATGGTACTTTAAATCAAGTTTGTGTTCCTGAATGCACTGTTGCAACCCCATGCCCGCTTCACGGAATTAACCCTTATCACAACCCTCACGGGGAGTTCTATACACCACCCCGGAGTGCCCTCCTTATTCGAAGCTTTTTTGGTTTTCTGTTTTATCATATGGTCAGGTAAAGATAAAAGAAGCTACATTAAACCTCAACAACAGATTGGTCGTTTTGAAAGACAGAACAAGCATGATACGCACTCCCAACCACGTAATCGAAAGGCTCAGTTGCGAATGGGTGTCGCATCTTGTTTTCCGAAAAAGTTACAGGGCGCTAAACTTTTTTGGACATAGGTCTGTTCGACCTCACCTGACCTGAGGTCAAAATTTTGGCAAAAGATGAAAAAATGATGAAGCAAAAGGTACACAAAGATTGGTGGCTCTGTGTTTCTTTGTTCTCTCGCAATCCCAGAAACACCTCAGGGTGGGGGGGCAGCCAACAGCCCCCCGTCGGGGGCGGGTTCTACCAGATGAAGTGTTGCGCAGATGACAAGAAATGGGGTTGAAAACGCCAATATTGTTTCGGGGCGTAAAGTTTCGCGCCTTCGGCGCTCCAGACTAACTTTCTATCAAACGTGGCGATAGATCTTTGCGTTTGCCTGGCTTATGAGCAAAACATGCGGTTGATGAATAAGACCTCATCGTATTCCCAAATACTCTTGCGGAGGACAGTGGAGAGTCCAATGAATCTTTGTTCATCAACGTAATTTCGCCACAGAGCTCAAAATCCGAAAAGAACTCGGAATTTATGGCCACGTTAGGTTCCACCGAATGGGACGGTTGGATTCGCAAACTGTGTGCCGCCCCCATCCCGAAATAGCTTCCGCCGCCCCAGTCCCACAGGATCCACTGGAAACCAGAATCCGCCGGCAAGGCCTCCTTTGAGGTGACCTGTAACGTCACCTGTGTCTCTTCCAGGGGTTAAACGGGGTACCAATGCGTAGTCAGAATGCCAATATAGCCAATAAAGCTGGCTTTCGGTCGGTGCTCATCACGTCAGGTCTGGAAATGGCTGAAGGGGTACACCCGCTCTTTCACCTGTCGAAGGTGGCCACCGTTTTGCATTATCGCTTGACTGCCCAACCTACGGCGTAAAAATCAAAACGATTGCGACGGGTATCGCCGGGATACGGGACATACGTATCTGTCAGGTCATTCACGGCTCACCGTGATCGCCAGTGCCACGGACGATAGCGCCGGGTAGTTAACGCGGTGCGTATTTCGTAAGCGGGCCTCGCATCGTGGAAAACCTCGTTAAATCAAACTGCATCGATGGCAGCAGTTTGACTTCACTTCGGCACACTTTAAACACTGGATGTCGTCATTTTTGTTCAATTCTTGTCATACGTTGGAGGGGCTTCCAGCAACCCTAACCAATGCAAAGTCGGTACGGACGACCACTAACGCTCCGGTTTCATTGGAAGTCGCCCTAATGAACATAAAACATTCTTCCTCCTGCAGACCTATTCGTCCGATCCCCACGAAACTTTGGAGGAGTTCATGTGCTAGATGAGTGTACTTATCCTGAAGTACAAGTGACGCACGTCAAGTCAGTCGAGGTCAAACTGAGTCAGATATTTAAAATGTAGCATTTTGTAAATGAGTCATGCGGGAAATGTCGTAGGGACTTTCAATGGATGCTGAATGCAGGTTTTCAGGATAACACGAAACTAGGTCAGGTCAAATGAGGTCATCCAATATCAGTTGGTTACGATGCAACATTCTTCCCTTTTTCTGCAAGCCTACCTCAGACGGTCTGAATCAGATGTTGCAAGGATATATTATGTTGAACTCAGTTCATCTCGGATGACCCCAGGTGACCTAAATACGTGACCTGACGTACCGATATGTAAGGGCATTCTGCTGTCTTTCCACCCACCAGCCTGCGTTACGCTCGGTTTTGAGACAATAGAACATTTTCATCTGCTGACCTCGTTTGACCTGACGTAGTCAGCCGTGCTTTGCGGCACGTAAGTTCATCGCGCGGACTAAGATTTCGCAAAATTTGGTTGCGATTGGTTAAGCAGAGCTGGAGGCAGGAGGTGTTGCTTTCGATGCGACATCGTTTGCCCTTAATAGACTTAATGTAGAAAATTCATCTTCTCAGGATCTCATGATCTGTATTGCACCATCCCCCTGCGAAAAACCGTTGCAATCGGTTTTTATCAGAACACATGGCATGTAATATGCCCCCCATCAGCTCGTATAATTTTCGGAGGTCCATCATGGCGCGCGTTAAGCGACGCACCCCAAGCCAGCTGTGGCTTCGCTTACACAATGTGCGCTGCTGTCTGTGGAAACTGTCAGATATCGACATCCACTGCAATGAGGGCCGAAACAGTATCGAACACTGTGTTGCCCAGTAGTACTCGGAGCCCACGGGTAAACAGTGCTCACAGCACTGGCCCGACCCCCAGGAGATATAATTTCCGGAATATGTTCCCTGAACGTGTCGTACACCGCGCAATCTTCGCTGCTGGCTGTCCTTAGAGGAGTGCCCAGAACTGCAGTGTAGAACAAAGAAATGATGGACAATGCGCTCCGCTCCTCGCCATACTCCCGGCTCTCGCCAGCCGTCGGCGGTTTGACACCACGTGACGTCACCCACGCTGCCTTTTTCTGAAAACGTGGAATGCGTTTAGGCGGAATGAATAGCGACGGCCTTGGATACAAATGATTAAGCGACACGAAAGTCTATTAAATAATAACAGCAATAGTATAATGATCAGTGAGACGGAATGTCGAGTGAGTCTTCTCTAGGCGGTTAGGATATCTAGAGAGATACCCTAGCCGCCAATCGGACGGCGCGGTAGCTTCGCGATTCTCTGAAATCTCTGACAAAGGGCTGAGACAAACGCGCGGAAACCTTGTTAGGTGTTTTGTCCGTTTTCAGCAGCAGAAAACGGACTGACACTTCAATGAACGATGAGAATAAAAGGTGGAACGACAGCCCGTTAAAAAAAATACGCGACATCAGTGCACCAGGCACCTTTTAAATCAAAGTTCTTGGAGACTGCGGTTCTTTATCTGATAGCCTTAGGGAACGGTCCGGGGTTGCGGAACTTTATCGGGAAAACAAACAAAGAACAGCGGAATTTCAGGCTGCCGGAGTAAGCTTCGACTGAGCTGTGCTGCGCGGTGCACCACCTGACATGCTACAAGTGGACTGTTGACTGGGCATAGCAGCACCAGGGCGGGTGCTGGCGGCTGTGCCGTCTGGTAAGTCCGGGCCAGGATCTCCGCGCGATCCTCGTGGTCTGCGGCTGCGCCAGAGAGCTGATCCGGCTTGCATGGGATTTTTCTGGTCTCCCATGCGCTGCGGTCACTAAGTCGTCGTCAGAGACGAACCGATCGAATGAAAAGATTCCCTCTGCGGTGAAGCCGCTTTCAGCCGGCCGCGGAGGTTCAGAGGTTCCACTGGAGCAATGGGGACACGGTGGGCAACCGAAATAGAGGCGATCATCATGTGTAAGGTAATCCGTCGAGCACCAGAACGTGCTTGAGGCAAAGAATGGCGGTAAATGCGTTCTGCTCTGCGGAGGTGCGTAATGTAAATCGCGTGCATTGCTAGGTTTCTCTGGTAATGGACGGCAGCAGAACTGTTCCTGTTCATTGGTCTGGTCACGGCAAGTCTCCGAGGCCCTGCAACTGTGTTCGGCGCTCGTCTCCAGCATCGCAGGGGAAACTTTGAGCAGTCGTCGCACGTGCCCGAGGTATGTTTGATAAATATTGCTGCCAAAATACACTGTAACGTTTTTCATGCTGTGGAAACACCGAATGAAGAAAAGTGATTTATCTCAACAAAAATCTGACGAGGAAAAGATCGGATATATATCTCCTGCTAGAATGTGCTGTTGAAAAACTGATGTTGCAGTTTTTCTGCTCTGCGTTATAGTATTTATTGGCGACCCCACTTATGCCAATATTCATTTTTGGTCATTAGTTCTCTTTTGAAAAGGTTTCTTTGCCAATAAGATCTTTGTTCATTCAACAGCCTGACCATGTACATTTGTCACTAAGAACACACGCACTTCTCCAAGTCATACGCGTCACAGGCTCCACCTCACGTTGAGCCAAATCGAGAGCACAGTCTACTTAGGCTAGAAACGGTTCGCCTTATAAAGTGGCTACAAACGGGAATGATGAAATAGTATGGTGCAATTATGATCACAAACCCAAACAGTTAGGAAGCGTTTTGCCCTTCGAATGTTCACGAAAGATAAGGCTTTAACCAATAAATGACCGTGAAAAAACACTGAATTCTCGGAACTGGGTAGGGTCACTCTGGGGCTAGAGCTCGGAAGTTTTGGCGTTATTTGCTTTTTTGAATCAGAAAAAGAAAATGCGGTTTTCTTTGCTGATACAGGACACCATATAGCTCGGCGGCGCGATTGGTGTACTTGAGACGGTAATGGTTCACAGGCGGCGTCTTCTCATGCCCGTCAGTGGCGACTCTAAGAACCAGAGTTGACGACTTTTGTAGCTCTAGGAAACCGTGAGCTACAAAAGTCCTCAGGGAAATCTAGAGTGTAGAGAAATCTAGAACCTTTACATTTAACGGTTTTCAGACAAGAGAATTTTATTTACGGCCATGAAGCAAACTTTGTTATGGCTGAATCCGAGCCAAATTTTCTCAGCATAGATCTGACCTCAACTGAGGTCAGTGGCGGTGATGGTAAGTCACTAGATGTGCTAGATCTAACCCTAAGGTAAGTCACTAGTCACTAGACCTAACCCTAGCGGCCAGCTGACACAGAAAAATGTCTGCTATGTATAAAGCTAAATAACTGGAGATGCAGTTATCTTGGCTTCCTGCGGAACGTTGCAACAGTAGCCTGTGAAAGGGTGGAGGAATTTCATAATAAACAATGGCCTTAGGCGCTGGTTGTGCGATTTTCTGGCGATGTTTTTCCCATCACTTGTTGGCCAGTACGTGCCCCGACGGACGTCATTGTTTTGCGTTTTGTCCGTGTACGTTTCTGCGATTCTTGTGTTTTTGCTTTTCCGGTCAACAGGGTATTACTGTCTTGTGGATCTCCTGTCTCTCGTGGGAAACAAGAGTTATTTTTCTAATACCGCCAACAATGTGGGTGGATACCGGCCTTAACGTTAAAGCTTTGCGTTGGCGGACATGATGCGCACGTGATGTGCTTGTTGCCAGTTGCAGTGGGCCGCGCTTTTGTCCCTGCGGCTGGGCGGGAGCGGGGGCAGGGGCGGGGCGTCCTTCGGCGCCGGTCGAGCCAATGTGTGCGCCTGCTTTGTGTATTGTCCAGAGGATGGTTACCTTCTCGAGATGTGAGCAGTGATGGAGTGAAAATGGAAACTTTGTTAAAAAGAAAGCATTTGAAAGGGCAGAAGCTAGGTCATGGCCTAATTTGACTTTGTAACCTGGGTTGACCTGCGGTCATTTTAAAAACATCTTTCTTCTTGCTAAATAAATTAATTTGATACCACCGAATTTCATTTCAGACCATTCTTGACTTCTTAATCTGCTTCTGTAGGGCTTGGTTAATAACCGTTAAAATTAACGTTTTCATGTATCTTATCACGCCATTGGTAACCCTGAGCGCTACGACCATGGGCTACGTGGGGCGTCAGGGATGCGGGGTATCTATTACCGCTTGATTTACCAGTCGGACTTTTGTCTCTCAGGGTTTACCGGAGGCAGGCAACAAACAAAATCGACCCCAGCTCCAGCAATGGGAAGGTGGCGAAAGATCGCAGTGACTGACGGATTAACGGCATCGGCCGAGATTTCATGCGGATGAAGTGGACAGGCTAACCCACAAAGATGAGTGCCTGTTTGGACCGCGAAAGAACGGCAGACGACGCGAAAGAATGGAAAAGGTGTAAATCCGAAGCAGTCTTGTGTACCACAAGAGTTCAGTTTTCTCCCACCACAGTGTATTTCTAAATTCCATGAGCCGACGCGACCCGTACAGAAATGCATCAGACACTACCCAAATTCCGAGCGGAGGCCACCACTGGGGTGTGGGGACTGCGACATTCGATGTAAAATAAATAAAAAATCGAGGTAAATTTAAGCCGATCCATACTAGCAGAAGCCAAGATCGTGCCGCCGCGGGATGCTGTGCGGTATCACGTCACCATTTGACGTCACGTTTTCCGAAACCGAAAGTCTGCCAGAGGCCTGGACTGCCTCCACCGCAGCTGTGACGTCACAGTTTACCGTATTGACCGCCTCCTGCCGCGGACACTGTCACTGACTCTGTCGCTGTCACCGTCCCGGCCCCCGGCACTGTCACCGCCACCGTCACGGACCACGTCACGGCCACTGTCAAAGATGCTGTCGGGATCACGGGTCTTGTCACGGGTAAAGTCACGGAGACTGTCAAGGACACGGAGAGAATCACGGGCACCGGCACGGACACTGTCGTGGGCATCGAAACTGTCACGTTGGTCGGGTGTGCCGTTCTGTTCCACGTCGTGGCCCGCGTGGGTGTCGTAGCCAAGGTCATAGGGGTGGCCGTAGCCCGTCTCGTAGCCGTGGCCGTGTCCAGAGCCGTAGCCGTGGCCGTGATGAGAGCCGTAGCCGTGGCCGTATCCGGAGCCGTAGCCGTGGTCGTGTCCAGAGCCGTAGCCGTGGTCGTGTCCAGAACCGTAGCCGTAACCGTCGCCAGAGCCGTGGCCATATCCAGAGCCGTAGCCGTGGCGGTGACCAGAGCCGTAGCCGTAACGGTGTTGATTCCTGTGGCCGTGGCTCCTGCTCGGATTACCGTTGACGGCCACTAGTTGGTTGTGTATTTTGGGCATGAGCCAGTCCAAAAAGAAGCGACCAGCTCTGTTGGCACCGGCCTCCTTCTTCACGGCAGCTTTAGTTTTGGCAGCCGAACAGCTGTCCAGACAGACGGCCAGCAGCTGGGAACAGTCGGAGAAGATGGTTACACAGAGGACCAGTCGCCATCGAAAACCGCTAGGTCCCACTCCACATCTCCCGTTCCAATGAAAGTGACGTCACACGTCATGCCCCGAAACGGGATCCGAAGTCTGTGATGGTGCATTCTAAAGAGCGATAATACGAGACTCTGATCTTACGTCACCAAGAAGATCATCCCAAATGCCAAAGAGGAATGTGAGCTACATTTAAATCTCACGAGACCGTTGAAAAGCATGAGTCTGTTGTAAAGTAGTCGGTTGCTGCACCAGCCAGCCGATGACTCACTCCGTCTCTGTGTGTCTCTTTCTGTCATGCGGTTGGTTCTTCCTCCTTCTAGCCTAATAGCTCGTCAGATCAGATCGGATCCTCGTCAGATCCTCGTCGTCAGATCCGTCGGACTGTCATCCGTCCGACGACAACCCGCACGACTGATCGTCGTCATGCTTTCAGTCACACGGTCTGTCAGCCCAGATGCCTCTCAGCCTGCACGTTTCTCTGACCGCCCCATGTGCGGTATGTCGGTGTGTTTGTCTGTCGGTCGGACAGTCGGCTTCTCCCCGTCTGCGCTGCGCAGCCGCGACTCACCAGGCAGACGACGGCGGCCACGGTGAACGTCCTCATCGTCGCAGGATGGAGAGGCCGTGCTGCTGTTTCAGGCGCTCTGTGATGCTACATGCCAACAGCCGCCAATTTATACTTGTTTAAATGGGACAAAGGAATTACTTTCGAAGGCCGATAAGCTGGATAAAACGGGCTTGGAACGGTCACAGACCGGCATGAACAATACGAAAAGTTTTCTCGGTGCCACACACGGTTTCAGCCTGTCTCAAGGATGATATTGCCGCCGATGCCTTTCACTTCATACATGATACACGCTTAGCCGACATGTGCACGCAGCTCAAGGACACAGATATGTTTCCTTGCTGAGCTGCTGATGAAAATCTAAAGCCCCAGGACACACCTCAAAACAAAAAAAAATAACCATACCATGCTGTATCGGCGACCGGTTGGCGTACCGAGCTGTTAAACAACTGCCTTTACGCAACGACCAGTGACGTAATACCCGCACGGCAGCTTTTCTCGAGGGCCATAGAGTGCCGAGGCGGTGGGACGACACATCGGTACTTTACCTGCCCCGAAAAACGGGACGTCGCTGTGACAGGACAAAGAGGCGCACGAACTTTGCAGAATCTGACACTATGTTCACCGGCATTGCAGGAGAAATACGTAAAAACTTGACGTCTCATGAATCTGTGGCTCACGTCTGAACACTTCAAGGTCAGTTTCGATTTCAGTTTATTTACGGATCGTTTATGCCAGTGGATTAGCATATGAAACGAGCAAATGCTCATGGGTAAAAAAGGGGAAATGGTAAAGGTATAAATGAAACGATAAGACTTAACACTCGCCTGCACATAAGGGTGTGTGGATACTACCCCGAAGTGGTTCGATATACGCCAGGCTATTAGAGACAAAGGTCTGATATTTTCCGTAACTGCTTTTTATCGTTTCTGCAGATTGACGGAAAATTTCAAGTTTCTCTGACCTGTGGCTGCTAGATATGACCTTGCTCTTGGGGGCATGTCATGACCCCAAAGATTTGCGTACCGCACAATGTGCGAGCAACGCGTCAAGTGCAACGCAGATGTCATATTTGCTGATTGCTTTGCAAGCCGGAAATATGTGCTTACATGCTACGAAAGGCCAAAGTCAGGGTCAGGGTCAAATTAGGTCACGGATGATGTTATATTTTGTGGAAAATCTTAGGTGCCAACAGTTACCAGCATCAGAAGCCTTCGTAAAAATCGATAATATCAACACCTCGTCAGGACTCTTACGCGATGGAGACTGATGTTTGGATGTTTGGATGTTGGATCGCGTAATTGATGTTACGCGATGTTTGGATGCGTAATGACCGATCGGATCGATTGGTTATCTTACGCCTGCCAAAATCACGCGTGACCTTCATAACGGGACCGCCGTCGCAGCACGCGATATGTGAATGCGCGTTACGTTGTTTCGACGTTCGAGACGCAGTGTGACATGATTTACCATTTTTGGTGGGAGGGGAGGGGTACAGTGAATATCCAAATTGTGCTATTCAGGGCAAAATAAGGTATTTGACCTCGGGTGACCTCGGATGACCCTCCGCCATTTTTATGCTCTGTACATGAATCTATCAGGGATGCAACCAGGATTTTCTTAAGGAACTGAAATAATTCGAAAACCGCCTGCTGGGAAGACGATGTGCATTGGTTTTCACAAAAATGCGGGCCTAGCGTGAGGGACAGGGCCCCGATCCCCTCCCCCAACCTCTTTGGCTGCGCCGGTGAGTATAATTCATTAAATCAGAAAACGCTTAAATGTTGCCCGACACGTTTATTCGTATGTTTGTTTATTTATTGCAGATCTTTGTGGTGTCCAGTACATACAGAGTGTCGAAAGTCGTTACGGGTAAAACGCCGAAAAGATGAGGCATAGTCACATGAAACTGCTGAGAACCTGACGACGCTCTTACACTTCACGAGTCGATAACAGCAACTGTTCTTACACTTCACGAGTAAGAGTCGATAACAGCGAAGACAGATGTATCACTGACTGCTGACAGGTACATTAGAGCCCCGACGTCAGTGCTGCTTCAATGCACTTTTTGGGGGCAAAGGCGTGTCTGTTTCTAACGGATATCGTTGTGAAGCTCTTTCCGTTTGCGTGCGGGGCGACCAGGCAGTCATTTTAGTGGCCCTCGGACCCAGATCAGAGACCACAACATTTGACAGTTCACGTATCATTTCGAGCCGATGTACCTGCGCGCACCTCTCACCCTGCAGCCACTGCTAGACCTCTTGAACACGACAAGGATTTTAATGCTCTGAGCTGGTTTTAGATTCACACCGTCAAAACTGGTTGAGAACTTGGACTTTCTGAGGGACGATGCTGTTCCTAAGAGCATAAGTCCAGTTTATGTAGAGCTAACTTTAAGACCGCTGGAGGATGGTGGATCGTGCAGAGAGTGCACGCAGGGCCGTTTCTACCCCGAGACTCAGCTCAGTCAGAGCGGCCTGGATGAGCCGTGCGCCGTGGGGAAGACAGCTCACTCTCAGCCCACGCTCAGCCGTGGGCTGTCCTGACAGACAGTGATTTGTGAATCATCTGCGCGCGACGCAACAGATGCGTGTCGCGACAGATGTTACGAAAGGTTGTTCGTAAAAAGATTAAACATGACCTGGCCAAGAGTGCTACCTTACACCATTGCAAAGCTCAGTTCCAGCAAGGTGCTGACTTCTTCTGACTGGGCTCGGTCGGCAAAATTGTCTAAACACCAATCAGCTGGGATCCCGTACCAACTAAGCTTCTCATACGCTGTCTGGTGTGTAACGAATACAAAGAAAAAATACAAACAAAAGCAACGCACTGTTGTTTTTCTCTTCATGCAGACTGTCGGATGCGTGGTTATTTGAAAGGTCATGGTAGCTACGTCACCTGGTGTGGGTCTTAAGCTCATGACGCCACGTGACCACAGGTAAATAACTGGCGACTTAACAATGGATTTCTAAAAGCCTTAACAGTGTTTGTGGTTTGTGCAGACGAGAGCTCGGTCTGCACGTGACTTGGTGGTTTCGTAATCATTTTACTTCTTTAATACGTGGAGGTCATATACCTTCGATGATTCATGGAGACTTTGTTCCTCAGTGTCCACGCAGCATCATTTACCGGAAGATGTGTGCTGTTACAGGCATTTTTGGACAGGCGATTTTGAGCGAAATCGAACTGGTCGTCGTTTTGGCGTCTCTTGCGGCCGGTACAGCGAAGCGCCTTTCGCCCTAACTCAAGGCGCCACACTCAAAAGCTGGAAGCCCATCGACCTACTGACAGGCGTGATTGTGATATTTCAGTTTCATAGATAAACGTTCATGCGGTTAGTGAAGTGGATATTTGAGGAAAATGCGATATTTCAGTTAGTTTGTTTTTGCGATTTAACCCGGCACCTTGTGTAACACGCCTGTCGTGTTTTCGTGTCCGTGACCGCCTGGGGGCTGCTCAAAGGCCCCTGTTATCTCAGGATCTAACCGTCGGATCTGAACCGGTCTTCCACCGGTCGACAGCCCTGAGTCTCGCGATGTAGAAAGTGCTATGTTAGTCTAGGTCACATGACCGATGTGAATTGCGCCACAGGTCGCGTAAAACGCATTGCACGACGTCGGAAAAACTGACACCGGTTCGTACATTATATTTTCTGCATTACTGGTCTCACAGCCTTCAACTGGGTATTAAACGAAAGGTCAAGATCTTCTGCATCAGAGGCATGCCCCAATGTAAAAAAGTTGTCGGATTTAGATCAATTTGGGTTCGGCGAAAAATCGTTCTTACTGTACCTGTCGAAGATCGATGCTTGCTCGCAGTCGTTTTGATATTCGTCACAGAAAGGTTTCAAGCGAAACTTTTCGACGATCAGTTTCGCATTACTTGTTTTTCATCCAGCCAAAGTCAGTCTAGGTAAGGTAAGATAAGGATGCATTACTCTGCCTATCAGAGAGTAATGACTACTCCCTGGGATTGTTAACTTTGTCAAGTACAGAACTGAAATGACGTCTCGCGACAATCAAAACTCCTCCGTTTGCTCTTTATGGAGTTGAGGTCGAGCCATGTCAGGACAGATAATCATTTTCCTTTTTCTGACCAGCAGTAATAATTGCTTTCTGGTGGTACTGAAGGATCTTCCACAGGCAATGTTGTATTTCATTTTGTTTCGACAACTACCTATGACGTGACCTGACATGACCTCGCGATGCATTTGGTGAACCTTGCTAAAGGCGCTTATAGATTTGCTTGTCTATCGTGAATGATGGGGAAGGTCAGCGGCAACCACTTTTATCAACCACAATACAAATCATGTCCAAGTTTCATCATGTGATCTAGCCTGACCCCTAATGCTGACAAGACACGGTTGTATATCTCTACCTCTTAGGGACTGTGTCCTATATAAATCCGAAATGATCCATGCATTTCATTCGCGAATATGTATAAATAAAAAACGAAGCATGTTTGCGCCACCGCCCGAATATGCGAAAACATGCGTGCAAGGTGTTTTTTTTTTAAACATGCGCACATGATCCAACAAAAACATGCTTATGACGTCATACCTCTATGACATGGCCTAGCATGAAAATGATTTGGTGTCAGAATACGTAAAACTGATCGATGGAAAGGTACGAAAAGCTTGGACGTGGCTGGCTCCAACGGTTCAGACATTATTCACGAAAAACCGTGTTGGGTTTCCTATTTGACAGGTGGTGCCGGGCTAACCCTGGTTGAACGAGCTGGGGGGGGGGTGGTGGATGCCACCCCCAGCCATTTTTTCCAGTGCCCTTTTTATTGGGAGATGGTGAAAGACAGGTGCATTGGATTTGGTCTAGCTGAACATACACCCATTGCGCATCGTTCGACAAATGCAGAATTCTACAGTGGCTTCAGGTCACTGGCTCATGACGTCATTTCTGAAGGCTTGTACGGTCCAGTTTGCCGGAAAACTTAATGGATAAGGCTGAACGGTTTTGCATATACATCATGTATGTATGTATGTACGTATGTATGTATGTATGTATATATGTGTGTATGCGTTTACAAATAGCCAGTCATGTCCACTAAAAAGGACTATTCTTTGGTCTTTGTCATACAAGCAATCGTACGAAGATAAAAAGAATGAAAGAGATGTAAAATATGGCAACCTGAGTATCACACTACACGCAAGCCAAGATGGAACACACAATAAGAACCAGCACCGTCGGCCCGACTACAAAGATCGCAAGATTTTGTGTTTTAAGGTAGGCTTTAATACTGGTAAAGAGGAATGTTGTAAATTGTGACGTATGACATGGGTGTTTTACTCGTTACAAGTTCGGTGGATAAAAGTGCGCTGGCCGAAGATGCTGATAGCACGGGGCACATGCGGCATGTTTGACTGTCTGGTGACGCGACAGGCGTGGTCCTTATTGTAAGACAAACTCTTAAACAGTTATGCAGGCTGCTGCGATCTAAAAATGGTCAGCAACAGCGGCCTAGGTCTTTGGCAGTTAGCCACCTGAGTGGTCGTATCACATCAGATATATGTTGGAATTCGCGTCGACCCGAAATCCCTCGAGTGGCGAGATTCACAACTTTTCGAATTTGGCCAGCTGGGATGCAGATGTGTTTCTATGGACTGTAAGCAATATCTGACGTGAGACAGCACCAGAGTGTCGATGAGACGAGGTAGGAGGTTTGGTGGGAGGACGTTCCTGGCGTGCAGCAGACTAATGATTACTCCGTTACATTTTGAGACAACGCTGTTGACATGCGGCTCCGCACGTAAGGCACGAGTCCATGATCACGCCTAGGTTTCTGGCCTTTGTTGAGGGATCAAGAGGCTGCTGTGTGAAGGACGCTGTGCCTGGATCCGTGATCATATTGAAGTTACGGCTGTTACCTAACATCATGAGCTCGTTTTTTAACGGTTACCTTCACGCCGTGCTGAAGGAACCAAGTGCAGACAGTCTCCAACACATTTTCCAGCGCGGCTCTCATTGCGGGCAACTTATGCCCTGGGCCAGTGATCAACAGCTGGGTATCATCGGCGCATCGAACAACGCATGTGCGGAAGCCATTGATCTCGCTGGGAATTTGACAAGCTAGCCTGCTACTGGCGATGTTAAAGAGCAGCGGCCCAAGGCACGATCCTCGGAACGTGCCAATCTGCAGCGCTCGCGGTCCTGAAAGCCTGTTACCGTTTTTGACACCCTGCGTGTGGCCTTCCAGGATGATTTTCCTGAAAATCAGAACATCATGCTGATCATCAAAATCATCCTGGGGATTATCTGCAGCCGCTGAAGTTTCTTCAGGGTCGCGACGTGAGCCACGACATCAGAACACTTGCTAGGATCGAGCAGTACCAGTGGCGATACCTCTGACCGGTCCGCACCCGCAGAACGTGATCCGTGACCGTGAAAAGAGCTGTGCACGTTGATTGGTAGGACATAAAACCGTGTTAATCACCACTGAACAAGCTACTTCGCTGCATGTAGTCGCCGACTTTGCGATGCGCAATTTTTTCGACAGTTTTGCAGATCAGTGGAACGTTTGCAATGGGCTGGAAATTTGATGCATTCGAAGGGCCACCTGACTTATGCAGTGGAATGACTATGGCGCACTTCCAAGAGGACGGCACAATCTCCAGAGCAACGCTGCTGTTTACGATCCGCAATAATGTACGCCCGATAATGCTGACACTTCAGGACACTCGGAGAACTCTCATTTTCTATGCACGAGTTTTTATTCGGCTTACTCACGGAGGTGTACTGAAGCTGGGCAAATGGCATAGATGTCAATGTCAGGGCGCTGCTGTTTTCACGCGGCAGACGCACGCCAAGCGGCTGGAAACCTGACAGCCGAAAATCCGTAATAACGCTTGCACGTGTGCCGGCCCCGATGGAGGTGAAGTAGCTGTTCAGGTCGTCTGGAGAAATGTTTTCGGGCTGGGTCGACTTCTCCGACTTTGGTGCGATGATGTGACGGAGCTGACGGTACAGCCTTGACGCCGACGCCTCTTGCCGCCGGCGCTCAATGTCGTCACGACAGTCTCGTCGTATAGCGCATTTCTCTTGAACGCAAAGCTCGGAGTGTGCTCCGTTCCTTGTAGCGCGAGCTGCACGGCACTGGTCCGTAAGCTCCAGGGTCGCGTCAGAGACAGGGGTTGGTGTGGGATTCTAGACGCGGAAGCGACGCATTGGAGCGTGAGTGTCCAGCCTAGTGTTGCACAAAATCGAAAACAACTCCCAGTGCTTCTCGCACGAGTCGCCGAGTCGCACCACCGACAGCCAGTCCACGGCGGCGACGTCAGCGACGAACGCTAGCGGGTCAAAGGAACGCCAGCTCCGACCCACTCGAAACATTGGCTTTACACGCTGGCGAGGTGCACGGAACGTGAGTGTGACTCGCCAGTGATGTGCGGTAAAGTCACACTTATGCACGTGACAAGTCGGTGGCGCCGCTCCGCGATACAGTCCAGCCGACAGTCCGTTGAGTCCAGGAGGGTGCTGATGAAGCTCAGCCGCAGACCTGCAACCATCGTCGGCTGCCTCTACCGGTCACCGTCCACTGACGTCACACAGCTCGCCCGCGACTTCGATGCCGTCGAGGACCAGATCCAGCCCGTCATCGCCGCTCATCCGCAGCGCACTCTCGTGCCAGCTGGTGACCGTAACGCCGACTCAGTTACTAACCCAGCTGGATTTCGGAGACTCCACGATCTAGAGAAATACGGCCTACGTCAGCAAGCCAGACAATCTACCTCTACCTCGGCTCCTCTAGCTCACTGCTTGACGTCATGTTTGACCACACCATGTCATATGTCATGGTATGGTCTGTTATTAATAAGCAAGGGTTTAACTAAAAGCAGAAGTCATATATGATTAGCCAGTGCCCCCTGCAATGGCACATTTAGGTCACGGACCTCATTCGACATTTTGCGTTTTTTCAAAGCACGTGCTCAGGTTTCTAGTGATATTTAAAGGTTCACATTGAACATGTAATTTATATGCTAGGTAAATGACTTAAAATCGCACCACACAAGGTTGCTGACCCCGTTTGACTTTCACTTCACAGGCCACAGAATACATGGGCCTGAACCGGTTCAGTCCGTTCTAGGGGAAGTCCTTGGAAGTGGAGCCCTGCTCTGGACAGACTTGTAAGCGATTCACAAAATTGGGAATCGATTCGATCCTTATTCACAGATGATCAAGAAGACGATTCTAATTCTGATCCCAATTCTGATACACTATGAAAAAGAAATAATCGATTAAATTCCAACCACTACCTACAAGACACTTTCAGCTGTAGGCAGTGGATTAAATTCCCGTGATTCAAAGTTCGGTGCTGTGTCAAAGCATAAAATGCCGCATGTTGACTGTTGTAAGGCTGGCGGAGTGCATCCAATTGTTGCGGCTTCTTCAGCGTATTTTCTTATAATAGATTTATGGAACACAAAATGCCAATATTTTGTGGTTTCCAGGGACAGGACTAAAAAACCACAACCCGAAACGTGGGTGGGGAGTTGGACTCTTGCGATATGGGCCTTTTCTTACAAAACATGAGAAAATTCGTAAAGATAAGTTAACTTCAGGGTTCGATCGACCCATGGACACTTATGGCCCAAACATTTAGAGGAAGGAGAACGTAGGTGTACATTTTTACGGCAACAGTAAAGGAAATAAATCATTTTACATTATATGGTAGATGGAAGCCTCACTTTCAGTTCCCATTTAGTTCTTCGTAGTCTCAGTGTTGATAGACATCGCTATTATTCTAAATGAACGCTTATAATAACTGGCTTTATTTAATTTACAAACAAGCAACGCATTCAAATGAATTAGCATTTGGAAACAGAATCAGGGAATCGATTTCCCACAACTTTGCAAATGGATTCAGTTCTGATTCCTGCCCAGGAATGTGATTCTGATTTTGATCCTGATTCAAAGCTGCCAATTACATGCATTTCGTTTCCGCAAAGAGAAAGGTTTTATGGTTCTGTGAAGAGTGTCAGATTCACGAGGGATCTGCAGTCTTACAATGCCGCTCTATGTTTCGGACCTTGTATTTGTTTCACGTTGTCGCTTGCGCCGGGCAGCGTCATAACGTTTCCAGAGTAATTTCGTTGCAAGCGCGTGCGTATTTTCGACGGAAGCCTCGATCCTTTTTACGTGATGAAGTTCTTCGTCTCCTGCGACGTTTTGCCGCCGTGTGGTGGCCCTGCCTGGGCCTCCGGTGCTGCTATCTGCCACCGGAGGAGACGGGAGCTGTCCGGACCGCCCGCGCTGACATCTGCGACCGGCGACGGCCGTTTCGGGCAGCTGCTGCGGCGACAGGGCGTCAGGGTGAGGAACCCTCTGGGAAGGCTCTGGCGCTGCGGCCTGGCTGGGGGGATCGCTGGTGCGGAGGGTATTTTGCTGTTGTTTCGGCCGTGGGCCTTCTTCGGAGCGTCAGGACGTCCAGTGACGGCGGCTGCCAAGAATGGACCGTGCTGGTGCGCCCCCCCCCCCCCCCCCCCCACCCACCCCCCCCCCCCCCCCCCCCCCCCCCCCCCCCCCCCCCCCCCCCCCCCCCCCCCCCCCCCCCCCCCCCCACCCCCGCCAACCAACCCCCCCCCCCGCATGAAGGCTAATAATGATGGCACGTTATGGGTCGGCACACGTGGCGGGAGCAGATGCTGGCTTGACAGCGTCGATATTTGGGTCTGTTGTGCACAATGGACAGTCGTGGGTGAGACTGTAAAGTCGGCCACGTTCGGGAATAGTCAGTCGTAAATTTGGTCTTTGTTCTTAGTGTGAGAGAGTTTTCGTGTTAAAGCGCAAAATTCCGTGGGGCGTACAAACGAAAATGGGGACTTAAGAATGCTTTCTTGGTCTAAATCAGTGAAGACTCCATCTGTTCGTTTCTGGATGGGGACATTCATTTGCTGGAAGACGTCGGGCTGTGGGCGCAGCGGTCGGAACCGTGTGAAATTTTTGCTGCGTTTTATGTGCGTTAAGCGCAGACGCCCTTTAGCGTCTCCCGTAAACCGTGTTTTCCAGGAGATATTTGTTGAGCCTGATTAAAGCAGCATAATGGGCATTTCAAGCAGAACTTATACGGCGTGACGCAAACTCTCGCTTCGCTCGGCTGGTCAGCTTCGAAACCGTAAGCCAAGAGCGGGTCGAATGGAAATCGTGCGCGTCGAAATCGTCTTTTATCTGGCGACATGATCCGAAAAAGCGGCGGTTACGGCAGCGCCGAACAGCCGCTCTGCGGGCAGCGGACAGGTCTACCGACAGCAGACAGCTCCACCGACGGCAGACAGCGCCACGGGCAACAGACAGGTCTACCGACAGCAGACGGGTCCACCGACGGCAGACAGTTTCACGGGCAACAGACAGGTCTACCGACAGCAGACAGCTCCACGGGCAGCAGACAGGTCTACCGACAGCAGACAGCTCCACGGGCAGCAGACAGCTCCACCGGCAGCAGACAGCTCCACCGGCTGCAGACAGGTGCTCGGTCAGACGGCACGGGTCGCAGCGCCGCCTGCTGCGCCTCCTCTGGCGGCAGCGGGAGGGCGGCGGCCGGGAGCCGGCCGGCCGACCCCCACCGCTCGGCTCCGTGCGGCCGCGGCCGGTGGCGGTCCAGACCGGCGCCGCCTCAGCGCCGTCACGCGCCGGCTCGCCGCCGACCGGCCGGCAGACGGGTCCCGAGCTCCGGCCGGTCACCTGTGACGTCACCGCTCTGGCCGGCCGTGGCTGCCGGGCGAGCGCGAGTCCTCCCTTTAGACGTCACCGCTCTGGCCAGGGATCTCAGTTGCCAGTCACTTTCTTTGCCACGTCACTTTCGGCCAGCGGCCCTCCAGTTCGTGACGTAATATGGCCGGCAAACAGTTCGTGACGTCACATCTGGCCAGCGGCTCGTGCCAGTTCATGACGTCACATCTAGTCGGCGGACCGTGACAGCTCGTGACGTCGCTCTGTCCGTCCGAGGAGCCGTAGTGGAGTCGGAGCCGCCTGGTGATCGCCCGTCAGCGAGGAGAGCATGCTGAAGTCAGACTGGACTGGCGAGCGCCAGACCTCCGACAGGGAGCCTCTGCCTCTGTCTGGTCTGGTCGACCTGTGGTCTGCCGGGCTGCCACACGGCTTCCAGACTCTTCAGGTGTTTGGAACTGCAGTCGTTTTAGTTCTGAGGCGACCAATAGCCGTCGTGAGGGAGGGACATCATGCCGGCGACTCGGTGGGCGTAACGCTTACCGCTGTCTCGCGACATTCCTGAAATCCGTCCTTCTCTTCTGATAAATTTGACCCGAGTGGTCTGTTAGGGTGATGTTTGTGATCGAAGCCCATGTTAAGCAGACCTCTGCATGGGCTCCAATTCCTACACTCGATCGCGTAATTCCAGGTAACGGCTGATTTGTGGTGAAAGCTTGACGCGCCGCCAAAATACGACACGATCTCGTGCTAGTCCGATAACGCCAGCGTGACCCTACGTTGGTCAGTTACCAGCGGACCCGCGGGCTCAATATCAGCGCGGGGACGACTCGAACACGTCTCGCCAGGAGGGGAAGACCAGCGCTCTACCAACTGAGCTGCCGATCACGGTTACCGATAACCGATATCGATAACCGATTACGGTTACCGATCACGGTTACCGATAACCGATATCGATACCGATATCGATAACCGATCGCAGTTACTGATAACCGATATCGATAACCGATACCGACATCGATAACCGATCACGGTTACCGATAACCGATATCGACAGCCGACACCGATAACCGATAACCGATACCGATAACCGATCGAATCTTCTTCTGTCATGTCCCATGCACTCCTGATACGGAACAGAGATAACCAGTGATGGCTATCGGTTCAGCTGCAATCCAAAACACCCACGTCGTTCTTACGCTGACGTTTGCGGCAACAGCGGGCGTGTCCGATTCAGATGCGAAAACACATGCACCTGCTGCAAAGCCTAGCATCAAACAATGCCCATGTATAGCCATGAACGAAAACAAGAACACACTTCACGTGACAGCTCCGCGCTCTGAGACTCCACCGATGACGACGGAGGGAAGACGAGACGTTTGACTGGCGGTCTCCATCTCCACCATCGCCCGGACACGCGGGCCGGTCGCCCGTGTCAGTTCACCCCCGCGTCCTTCCGAGCCGCTGCGGGTTTTCGTTGGCTGCCTGCCGCCCGTTGTGGGGCCGCTGCGGATTCGCCTGGTTTGGCCGGGCGGCCGCCGGCCGCGCCGTCCGTCTCCACAGTTTCAAACCTGCCCGGAGAGGTGGCACGTCAGGAGCGGACATGGACCGGGAGGACGTCAAAGCACTGCCTTCCCCCCTAACACCACTGGTCCCGTCCCCACCCCGCCCCCCTCCCATCCCGTCCCGTCCCGTCCCTGTCCTGTCCTGTCCTGTCCTGTCCTGTCCTGTCCTGTCCTGTCCCATCCCGTCCCGTCCCGTCCCTGTCCTGTCCTGTCCTGTCCTGTCCTGTCCTGTCCCATCCCGTCCCATCCCATCCCGTCCCGTCCCGTCCCGTCCCGTCCTGTCCCGTCCCGTCCCGTTCCGTCCTATCCTGTCCTGTCCTGCTCTGTCCTGTCCTACCCTGTGGTGTACTGTGTTCTGCTGCGCTGTCTCGATTATGAAAATACGCAACCTTCTTTACACTTGGAGAAACTTGGGGTCACAAGGAAGACAGCATATATATAAAATGAAGACAACATGTTTGTGTGTTGTACGTAAACCCAAGTTCCTCCGAGTATAAAGAACGTTGTCTATTTGCATAATCATGCCCAAAGATCGGGAGCTTGTTAAAACCGTTTTTGACTTCATTTTGTCTTGTCTTGTCTTGTGTCGTGTAGTGTCCACCAACACCACAGCCAGAATTCTTACAGCGAGAAAACGTCGTCAAACCTCAGTCACCACGGCACCTGCGACCACAGGCAGCCGCACCAGCGGCGTCGGGGAGCGGGGACCGACAGACCCAGCCCGCCGGCCACACCGTCTCCGTGCCGCCCACCGGACCCGCCACCGCGCGGGCCGCGGCCCTGACCTGGGGTCGCCCGCCAGCTCCAGGTTCCGCTCCACGGCGTACGAGACAGTCAGCTGTTTGCCGTGCAGAGTCAGCTGACGGCCGGCGAACGCCGCCGCCGTCTGCCGGTCGGGGAACTGGACGAAGGCGTACCTGTGGCAGGGGGAGGTCAGCTTAGTTTACGCGAACGTTTTCACCTGTCGCGGCGGCGCTCCGAAACAGGCGACTGGCGCTGGACGTGACTGCTTGCGTCATACATACGCCATACTGCGTCACGGCTACGGCTCCACCAACCCCGCTGGAGAACGCTAATTCGACATCCGGAATCCGATTACGGCAAACTGAATTCGTGCGATCCGCCCGGAGTAGCAGGTTTGGACTTGTTTGATCTGAGGCGCGACCGGCCTCCCACTCCCAGGCGGTCGCTGATTGGCCAATTGCCATGACGACGTCACGGGACGTCACCAGTCGGCGGCGTGCGGCGGTCGTGAGACAGCCGCCAGCAGTAGCGCGGCAGAACGGCGCGCAGTCACGCGCTTTTGCCGTTCGTCTGATTGGGAGTTTATTGGGGATTGGTATGGACACACCACCGGGGTTCAGTGCGAACCGACGGCTGCCATCAGCTGGCGGAAGACGAGAGCCACCGGCCAGGGCAGGAACAGAGACGAGCTCACTGTGGCTACCTTGCTGCGCAGCGGCCAGACCATGTGAAGCTTGAACGGCCCCGGAAAACGCCAAAAGATACGAGAAAAATACTGCTCCATCGGTACAGTTGAGAGGCTCGTACAAAAAAGGAATCCTGTACACGCCACTCGTGCGCTTCGTCATTTGTTATTCACAGAACACCAGAGCCCGTTCACATGGCGCTGAGGGAACTGCAAAACTGCAAGTACTGGGCTACACTAAGTCTACAGTCGATGTCAAAGTAGCTTGGCTTAGCTCGGCCCTTATTTCCCAAGATGACGAGACGAATCTAGGTTTGACAGCTTTTCAAAAACACCTCGGCTGTGACTGTGGCATCTCAGTCCGCGTCATCATAGCGGCGACTTCAACATCGTCTACATGTATTTTACACGGCAGGCTAAATGTCGATGGCGTTTCCGGTGCGTCAGCCTCGGCGCGATAAACGGGTGGACTGTTAGCCGGCTTTGCGATTACAAGATGACCGTCTCGGCGCGAACAGTTTAGATCGTGATCATTCCGATAAGCACTCATGCAGCGATGTTCCATCTGTGAACGTTGCTCAAACGAAACCGTTATAAGAGGCCGTCGGCCCCTTACAGATGGCGCCACCCAACAAATACCGACAGCGCTGTACAGACCGCTGTCGACGGTCGTCTCTTTCGTATAGATGGCGCTGCCGGCGGCCACTTCGCTCACCCGTTGTTACCGCGCTGGTTGTTGGCCGGAATGGTGACGTCATCGCAGCCGCTGAACAGCTGACGCAGCTCCGGCGCCGTGGCCGTCCGCTGGATGCCGCGCACGTGCAGTCTGGCGGCGGCGCGGACGAGGGTAAGCTGCACACGATGCCGCAGACATGCACACACACGCACGCACGGTCACCGGACTGGGCAGGCGGATGACACGCAGCGGAGGAACGGCAGCCACCGCCGCCGTCCGGCCATCTCCGGCTCCAGGAACGGCAGAACACGCGGCAGACCGTACACGCAGTGCAGATCTGGAACGACCCTGTCCCGGGAAGAGCAGCGTCCGCGAAGACGTCCCTCCCGGCAGGCGACGGGCGTGCGCGCGGGACCAGGCGGGAGAGGGGGGCCTCACCGGGTCATGTCCCTCAGCACGGTGCTCCGGGGCTCCGGCGAGGGCCGCCGGCGTCCCTCCGAGAGCAGCTCGGCCGCCGCCAGGCCGCCGCCGGCGACCTCGGTCTGACGGAGGCGCGCCACGACTGCCGCCGCCTCCGACTCCGACTCGAACAGACACTCCACCGATCTGACGAAACAAATACGGGGACTCAGCTGCACTGACTCTGAGTCAAAAGGACACTCCACCGACCCTACGAAACAAATACGGAGGGACTCACATGAACTGACTCAGAGTCAAACACACATTTCGCCGACCTCACGACACAAGTACGGAGAGATTCGGCTGAACTAACTCCGACTTAAACAGGCACTCAACCGACTTGACGAAACAAACAACGAGAGACTCAGCTGCACTGACTTCAAGTCAAACAGGCACTCCACCAACCTGACGAAACAAATACTCAGATGAACTGACTCAGAGTCAAACAGACGCTTCACCAACCTGACGACATAAATACAGACTGATTCCGAGTCAAAAAGACATTTCACCGACCTGAAGACACAAAATCACTCAAGGTGAATTAGCTCCGAGTCAAACAGGCTCTCTACCGACCTTAGGAAACAAATACAGAGGCCGTCCACTTAGCTGAACTGAATCCGACTCAAGCCCACTCCAGAGAGCTAACGACACACGGAGACACTCAGCCGAGCTGAAATGACTCCGAGTCAAGCAGACACTAGGGAGACCTGTCAACGAACGCACGGAGACACTCAGCCGAGCTGAACTGACTCCAAGTCAAAAAAGCACTCCAGAGATCTGGCGACACATAAAGTCAGCCGGGCCCAACCACGGCATACTCTGCTCTGCTTTCTCTATGGCTGAAGACTTATCGTGCTGGAAGCTGGGAAGCGCGAGCAATAGTCTGTGGGTACGCCGATGACGGGGAAGCGGAACAGAGCCGGTGGCTCCTGACTCCTTTCATTGACTGTGACATCGCTCGCGTGAAGTGGCACAAGCGGAATCGTCGCTGGTAAAGCCATCAAGCACGTGGAAAGTCTACCACAAGCCGCTTTCAGAACCAGTGGTCAAAGCAAGGCCTCGGCAGGCCCGTTAATACCGCCAGTTAGCCAAAGCTGGCCAGCCTCGATGGTCAAAGGTCAGCTCAGGTGCCCGCAATGCAACTCGCAGCATTGTGTCGGGATCTGCACGCCGGTTTTCCTGTCAGGCGCGGGCCTGATGACGTCACAGGTCACTGACCTCGGCAGCTGGACGGAGGTGGCCGACGGGAACAGGTCTTCCGCCCGGCTGAGGTCGGTCAGCTGACCCTCCGGAAACCGGACAAACAGACGACAGCGCGTCCGGTCGGCGTCCGCCTGCAGACAGACACACAAACACAGTTATCACAGACAGAGGCCAAAGGGCCCAGTACGGGGCCACCAGACATACAGGGGGACAGACGGACAAACAGATAAATGAGCGGAGAAAGGCAGACAGACAGACAGACAGACAGACAGACAGACAGACAGGACAGGCAGGCAGGCAGGCAGGCAGGCAGGCAGGCAGGCAGGCAGGCAGGCAGGCAGGCAGGCAGGCAGGCAGGCAGCAGGCAGCAGACAGACAGGCAGGCAGACAGGCAGACAGGCAGACAGGCAGACAGACAGACAGACAGACAGGCAGGCAGGCAGGCAGGCAGGCAGGCAGGCTGGCAGGCAGGCACATCGATTCGTGACAGAGGTCCCTACTGCCGGGTCGCGACACGGACAAACAAATGGACAAACGGAGAGGGAAGCCGAGAATCCTGCTGTGGGGACACACAGTGACACCTTCCCCCGGCGGCGTCCGCAGCCTGGTGAGAGCTGCAGAGCTGCGGCAGCGCCCCGCGCGCTGCAGCGCTAGAAAGGCGCAACGCGGAGCTGTCCAGATTCGAACCCGGCACCTTGCGATGACCGGCCGCAGCCGCGAGCTGCGCCGCACCCCGAGCCGGCCGACGACCTCCGCCGACAGCCGCAGCCGGCAGTGGCGGCGGAACGTTCCCGTGTGTGGACGCCAAGCAACCGGTCAGTGGACCACCGTACAATTACTGTTGGTAGTTCATGACGAATATGTTCTTGGGGAATTCGGCAATTCAGTAACACGGAGATGTATTAGAACGTTTCGACTACATACCGTTTTCGTCAGCAGCAACTTGTTGTCGAAGGCTGTACGTTATCTGTTTGTGTATATCGAATTTATGTGCGCACGATGTATGTATGTATGTATACCGATATGCACGTATGTATGTACGTACGATATATGCATGTATATATGTGTGTACGAAAAATATATGTATTTATGTCCATCGAAACGTCCTAATACATCTCTGTGATTGTTGCTGTATTTCCACTATTCCCCAAGAACATACTGCACAACTATGTAGTGTTTTCCCGAAGCACGAGACGGCAGCCTCCCCCCTCGTGGACTGGTCGTCGCACGGTGTCCGGCCGTACCTGCAGCCGGTGCTGTTGTTTGGGCGCCGGGTCTCGCGGGGTGGCCAGCTTCCTCCGTTTGCCGCCAGGTGTCGGCCGCTCGGACGGGGGGCTGACTTGGCCCGACGCTGGCATCGCTTCCAGGCCGCCTGGCGACCTGTCACCGCCTGAGGGCAGGCCAGGTCAGGTCATCAGGGCAGCTCGGGGTCACGTCAACAGGTCAGGTGAGCAGCTCAGATCAGGTCGGGCCAGGTCGAAGGGTCAGGTCAGGTCACACTCACAGGATCAGGTCAGGTCACACAGTCAGGTCAGGTCATCGGGGCAGCTTGGGGTCACGTCAACAGGCCAGGTGAGCAGCTCAGATCAGGTCGGGCCAGGTCAAAGGGTCAGGCCAGATCATAGCCTCAGTCAGGTCAGGTATTCAGGGTAGCTCAGGGTCACGTCAGCAGGCCAGGTGAGCATCTCTGGTCAGGTCAGGCCAGGACGCATTCACAGGGACAGGTCAGGTCATCGGGTCAGCTCGGGGTCAGTTCAGCAGGCCAGGTGAGCAGCTCAGGTCAGGTCGGCAGATCAGCTGAGAGAACCACGGACAGCCGAAGGCCGGCTGTTCTCCATCCCTGAACAGGCGAGCGAAACAGAGTCCGAAATCTCCTCTCCGGATCAGTCACGGGCCCGCGGCGCTGCGTCTACAGCGGACCGCCGCACTCCACCCGAGGCAGGTGACCGCCCCGCTGGACGGTGGACGACACGGCCGGCTCTGGAGCGCCCCCTCGCGTGTCTGGGGCTGCGGCCAGCGAGCGGCACGCAGACGGGACGTCATGTCCCGCCACCGCCCCGGCCGGCGACGGAATGATTCTTATCACCGACCCATCGATCGCCCGCGAAGACACTCATAATCACGTCCCCCCCCTCCCTCCCTCTCTCTATGTACATTTCTCTCTTTCTCTCTCTCTCTCCACATGTGAATATCGGCTGGCTCTGGTGAGGAAATCCTGCACGTAGACCGGTCCTCTAGGTCCAGTTGTTTCAGGGAAAACGCGTCGCCGAGCGGCCTGTTTATTTTTCGACTCGAAAGACGGGTGGCGTTTGTGGCGCGAGCACGGCCGACGACAAAACTACGTCAAAATCGAAAACAACCCCGGACACAGTCGCACCCAAAACGCAGCAAACCTATGGC
This sequence comes from Capitulum mitella, assembly GCA_030062745.1. Taxonomy (NCBI): domain Eukaryota; kingdom Metazoa; phylum Arthropoda; class Thecostraca; order Pollicipedomorpha; family Pollicipedidae; genus Capitulum; species Capitulum mitella. Next base: position 2,716,398 of record CP099854.1, on the reverse strand, counting down.
AACTGGCCCCGCCTCGTCCTATGCTGGGTACATCTCTTCAAAACTACGCACCTTTCGTGATAACATCCAGAGAAACGGGGCGCTACTGACTGAAGGATGCTGGCCTGCCGTCCATGCAAACTCTCATTATGGCACCAAAAGAAAATCGCAAGCTCGAGGGAAACGCTCACAAACTGCCGACACGACAAACGGCATTCTCGGTACAGCGAGGCGGAAGAACACCCTCTAGCGTGACGTGCAGAGGCGACTCTCCGTGACCCTGCTGCGTGTCCGCGAGCTGCATAACGGGTTCGATCCCGTCACCGCACGTGGCCAGCACCCTGCCGAGACGGTCGGAAGGCACGCACGCATATTGCCATCCCCCGCTGCGCCTGACCCTTGCTCTATGTACACACGGTCGCAGCTATTGCGCTGAGTATTGAAATAAAACGGACCGCAGTCCTGAACACTGGCCGAGATTCCCGCCGACCGCCGGCGCCCTCGCAGAGACCGTCCCGGCCGCGGCCCTCCATCCCGGCGGAGCGCCGCCCAGCGGCCGGCGCGCCAACCTCCGCCTCCGGCCGGCGCCGCCAGACGCCGCGGCGCTCAGCAGATGTTGCAGTCGACGTCGCCGTCCTGCGGCAGGCAGTTGAGCGTCTGCGCGGCGGCGCGCACCAGGTACGTCATGGTGCCGTAGCTGCCGCTCGGCGCCGAGTCGTAGAAGTGGCGGCAGATGTACGCCGCCCCGCCGCAGAGCAGCGAGCCGTCCTCGCGCGTGCGCCGCGGCGTCACGGCGCAGCACTGCGTGGCGTCGCCCTTCTGCCGGCGCTGGTCGTCGAGGAACACGTCGTTGGCGTGGTGCACGAGCCGCTCCACCTCGACCACGTGCGTCGGCAGCGGCGCGCCGTGGTCGGGCAGCAGGGTCAGCACCATGAGCGCCTCCACCGTCAGCTGGCGGTACTCGGGCTCGGGGATCTGCGTCAGCACGGCCTCCACCTGCAGCGCGAACTTGGTCTCGCCGGCCGTCATCTCCTGCGTGAGCGAGTGCGGAATCAGCCGCTGCGCCACGTACACGCCCGGCGTGCCCTCCAGGTAGGCGTAGACGCGCGGGTAGAAGCCGAGCGGCACGCGGTTGAGCGCGCCGTCCAGCCGCCGCCGGCGCAGCCACTGGCCCGACCGCTCCTCTTCGGCCAGCTCGTCGTCGTCGGGCTCGAGGTCGACGGTGGCGGCGCTGCGCAGGCCGTGGATCTCGGACTTCTTGCTGACCTTGGCCGAGCGGCGGGAGACCACGCTGACCTGGCCGTTCGGCCCGGCCGCCACGGCGAACTCCTTGCCGGCGATGATGTGGTGCAGCAGGCTCTTCATGTCGAACGGGCAGAGGTTGACCAGCGCCTCGGTGGCCTCGTCGGCCGAGCAGCTCAGCAGCCGCTGCAGCTCGCCGGCCATCACCTGGATGATGAGCCCGACGCGCAGGCGCAGCATCTCCGAGAACAGCTGCGGCTCCGTGCGGATCAGCATGCTCATGTAGAGCAGCAGCTCCTGCGTCAGCATGGCCGTCGTCTCGTCCTTGCCGTGGGCGCGGTGGATGAGCTGGCGCAGCTCGCCGGCCGGCAGCGGCACCACGATGGCCACCTCCTCGGGCGGCGCGCCGACCGTCAGCTGCTTCTGGCGCACGAGCATGGCGGTCACGGCCTCGGCCAGGTCGGCGATCCGCTTGCCCAGCATGCCGGCCGTGTGGCGCACCATGGCCCAGTGCTTCTGGCGGCAGGCCGACTCGTACAGGTCGTCGTAGAGCTCGCGCACCGTCAGCCGCCGGCCGTCCAGCTCCAGCGCGAAGCCGAGGCCGTTGGCGACGGCCAGGTAGTGCAGGATGTCGCCGCGCTCCTCCAGGTCCTGCGTCCCGCGCAGCATCGCCAGCAGCTCGTCGCTGCCGACGGCGTCGTAGTGCACGTCCGACTCGGTGCGCACGCCGTGGAAGCTGTCGGCCGACTCGGCCGCCTCGCCGCTGCTGACGCGCGAGCGCCGCGCCGCCGCCGCCGCCGCCTCGCCCTCGGGTACGCGCTCGAGCGGCGGCTCCTCCTCGCCGGACGGATGGCGCAGCGAGCGGCGCCGCGTCAGGCAGAACGCCGAGTCCTGACCGGACGGGCGCGCCGTCAGCGGCGGCTCGTCGCCGAAGATGCTGCGCGTGCGGCGCACGATGCCGCGCACGCTCTGGCGGCGCGCAGGGCCGGCGGCCGACGGCGGCCGCGGCCCCAGCCGCAGCGAGTCGAGCGTCGGCCGCCGCGTGGCCAGCGCGCGCCGCAGGTGGTGGTCCAGGTACTGGCGCACCTCCGGCTTCAGGTTGTCCGAGCGGCCCGCCTCGTGGTCGTTGAGGAACTCGAGGCTCGACAGGCACGACGTGTTGACGAAGTCCTTGATCGGGCCGAGCGCGACGCGCGTGCCGTTCAGGTAGCCGGTCTTGATCTTGCGGAACGTCTGCACGTACGGCGCCGGCACGACGCCGTCCTCCAGCAGGTCCTCGTGGAAGACGATCGTCACCAGCGGCCGGCCCATCATGTTGTTCCAGGACGACTGCAGGAAGTAGATCTCGTTCATCAGGATGTCGATCACCAGCTGCGAGTCGGACGCGAAGAAGAAGCGGTCCATGTCGAGGAACTGCGGCGTGAACGCGAACACCTGGCCCTGCAGGCTGTACAGGATGCTCGTGCTCAGGATGCCCACGTCGAGCGTGGCGCGGCCCGTCAGCGCCAGCTTCTTGTTGAAGCCCAGGTGGGTGAAGAGCTTGCCGAGCACGCGCGCCGGCTGCACCTCGATCGGGTACACCTCGTCGACCGTCTGCGCGGCGAACTCGTGCTTCTCGGCCATGATCTGCTGCACACGCTTGTTCTCGGCCAGGATGGCCACCTGCACTACCACGTCGGGCTTCTTCTCGGCGCCCAGCCGCCGGTTCAGCGGGTCCAGCTCGGCCGGCTGCACGCAGCCCTCCTGCAGCAGCTTGGCGATCACGTACAGGCTCTGCGCCCAGAAGAAGGGCACCCGGCCCACCGGCTGGCGCGGCTGGCTGCCGGGCTGCGCCAGCTCCGCCTCCAGGCTGGCCGCCGGGATCTGGTACAGCTCGGGCACCAGCTTCTGGCCGTCCTCCGTCTTGATCATCACCTCCTCCAGCGACAGGATGTACCTGTCCATCGCCTCCTGGTGGCCCTGGTAGCACTGCTCGATGGCCAGGAAGCAGAAGAACAGCGGCCACTCACACTCGATGTGGTCAAACACCCGCAGCTCCCACGGCTCGTAGTACAGCCGGTTGCGGTCCTCCTTGCAGGTCATGTAGCCATCACGCAAGAAGCGCTTGCAGCCGTACTTGCCCAGCAGTTTCGACAGGACAGCCTCCCGTGTCTTGTTGATGATGTCCACATCACTGATGGCAAAGGCAGGGAAGCCAGTGATGGAGAGCAGGCCGCTGTCCAGCTCCTTGGACAAGCTCTCCCGGGGCAGCATGGACTGCAGCACTGCCTGGCATTTCTGCACCTCATCCGGCAGGATGTGGATTACCGAGGCCGGGCCACCATGGGCCCCAAACAGATCCAGGTCATTCATGGCCTCCATTGCAGCCTTGGCCATGCCTATGGAGCTGGCATTGAGCTCTGGCAGGCCGTGATTAGTCTTGTCGCCCCTCTCCCAGATGCCGTAGTCAGGCGTGAAGTAGGCAGACTCAATGTAGAATATCAGGTTCTGCACAAAGGCCACTTCATCCAAGGTGTAGACAAGCTGCAGGCCTGAAGCCGTCATCTGGGCCAAGATCAACAGGTACAGCGAGGTGGCATCAATCTGCAGGTGACCCCATTCATCATCCCCAACACACGTCCGCCCTGTGGTTGTATCATACTTTGCATGGAGAGCATTCTTGGGCGATTGAGATTTCTTGAAGACCTCCACTTTCTCCTTCTGCTGCATCATTGACCTCAAAAGGCCCCTCATGAGCTTGACAACTCTCTGTTCCATTTCGTATGTCTTGGACCGCTCCTCATCCAGGTCCATGTACTTCTTGTAGGCCATTGACAGTGCCCACAGGGCAAGGGCACAGTACACATTGTCTCGCACCCAAGAATGCTGGCTCCCCTTACTTGCTGGCAGTAAACCAGTGACAGGGTGCTGGTTGCACATCACTGTGTTAAACAGCATATCCCTGTAGTAGTCCAGACGCACACCTGAGTTGCTCCTGGCCCTCATGATTAGGGCCAGAAAATATCCTAACCTGAGCAAATGTCTAAAGCTAGGCGTACCTAACGTGCACAGAGCACGTGCAGCGGGCTTTCGTCACAGTGCGAGAATCATGGGGGGCCGGTGCGCTTGGAAGACTCTAAAATATCCTGCCCCTCTCTGGTTTCCAGTGATAAGATAAAGATTGGACGTAACACGCACACACGCCCATCACACAACAAAAATGCGCATTGCGCCGTGTGTCACCTTCGACTTGTCCTTGGATCAGCTGCATGGTAGTGTTTTATAGGGATGGACAAGACTTGATATGTTTGAAGCCCAGAAGATGCCGCAATAAAGTTGCCAGTCATCTGCAAATATTTTTGGTTACATATGAAATTTTCAATGTTTTTTTTTCCAAAAACAACAGCAGCACAGTTTTATAAGTGATCTTGTCAAAGTTTGAGGAAACCTAAATCTCACGATCTTTTATAAGTGTGTCGTTGTCCATAACTATCCCATTTATGCGCACGTTTTGAATCGGGAAGACAAATAAGCGGGAAGAAAAGGTCGGCGGGAGCAACTTAGTGCGTAGATAAAAGGTGAGTGTTGTTTGCGTTGTAAGCTACAGTTTTCTTTTCGGAACGAGTAGGGCTTTTCTTTTGCCAAAGCAGAGTTTCAATGCGGCTCTTAAATGAATGTAAAGTATCGCTTTGTAACAGGCGAACGCTGAAGACCGAACCTCGCCGCGTGACGTTGAGGGTTGCTGGCAGCTATGGTGGCATTCGATTAATGCTGTGTTCCGTAATTTAAGTTTTATGAGTGGTTCTGGATACAGGTGGGAAGAATGGGTGGTGGTTGGATGTGGGCGATTTCTTAAAATGGTAAGTGCATACATGCATTATTTGGCTTAAAGGTACTGGAGATTAGATATGTACAGGGCTATGTAAGATACTTAAATGCGAAAAGTTGATGCATTCTACTCTGCCATTAATCTAGATTCCAATTTGGCTAGTCCTCAGGGTGAATTGCTCCAGTATGTTTCCCTCAGCTCTGGCAAAATCTACTTCCAGAGGCAAAATGTTTTCATATGGGGTGAGGTCATTTGAAATATTTTGTTTGCAGGTACTGTAAGGATAAAAGTTATGATAAGGACAAAAGTTAATGTTTTAGGTTTGTGTAGGGGAAGCAGGTAATTCCCTTTTCTGCTACTTATACAAATTTATGCTATAAGTCATAATAGACAAGCATCTCCATTTCCATGGCCAGACATCATCTGCACATCCAGAGCCTTAAAACTGGCATGGTCAGAAATTTCTCCCCAACCCTGGTGAATTTACAGTGCCACAGTTCAGATTTATTCAGGAGCATGGGGATGTGCATGGGATTCAGCATTAGGGAAGATGACAATGTGGAAAATGTTCAAAGGAGATTTACCAAACTTGTGAAGAGTACAAGACACCTGTCATACACATGTCATCTCATGGTTGTGCACCTGCATCAGTGTACTTCAAAAAATCTGCAGTGGTATAATGATGCACCAGATCCTTTGTGGTAGAATAAGAATCCAGAGAGGACCTGTTCACTCTTGCCACAACTGTAACCCTAAGGGAACCACCATAAGGTCATCAACCCACAACTGTCAGGGCTAACTGGAAGTCACTGCTTCACTGCAAAAATGACTAATGCACAGAACAGCCTTCTGGAAAGTATGGTCAGCACTCCACCTGTGGTCACATTCAGAAATAAGGTGGACAAGCAAACATTTAACCCACAAACAATAGCGGTCAAAACCAGCGCAGGAGGAATAGAAGTCCAAGGAACATGACCCTGAACAAGACCAACAAATAAGAAGATCTTTAAGAGGCAGTAATGAGAAGGAGCCTCACAGGTCATCGGTGGCTTAATTTCCCATATATCTTAAGTTGAGTTAATGTGATGGCATTTACCAGTTGCTCATGAAGACATTTGTAAAGCATGACTGGCAGGTTGCATCACAGCATGGTGCATCACACTGTTGTGTACCCACTTCACATGTAGGAGTTCACGTGGCTGTGTTGGCATGATTGGGAAACTTTCACATGGCTTAATGACAGCTGGATGATGTTGACCTCTCTGGCAGGTGGGAGCTTGATCATAAGTCATGGGCAAGGAACAGGTGAACAAGATTGATGACTTTTTGAAGTTGGAGAAGATTGGAGAGGGTGAGTCAAAAATTTTCCTAACTGAAGCATTTTGTTTTATGTTTGTTAAAGGTGGTTATGTTTTATATTTTATTCCCCCTTTCTGTGCTCTATCCTGAACAAGGTTGAAAAAGGTGCTGTTTTTGGTGCTGAAGAACACCAGGAAATCTGTGACCCAAAAACATTTTATACTCAGTTTGATCTTGTGCCTGCATCAAAATGATACTTTATAACCATGTTGGCAAATTTCTAACTCCGCAGGTAAATAACTGTCTCCATTCAGTAAGATGCAGGCATGGTGTCATAACTGACTGACACCAAGAATGCCAGATTACACCAGTATTACTCTCTGCAAAATTTTGTGCTCCAAAACAAAAATTACACTTGTACACCAAGAGCAGAAACCAAATTTCCAACCCTGATCCTGAATTCTGCTTTGATCTCTTGGACTCCTCATGCTTTGACATTACATTCATGCTGTATTAGCATTGTGAGTTTGTTATTAGAGTAATGGCATTATGGTTTTCTTATTCTTGACTACATATTTCTCAACAGTTTTGTAGATCCTGTAGTGCTGTAGGAAAAAGAACTCTTGTATGCTGAAAGCATTTGACCTCCCTAAGTATAGGTCTATTTTTCCCCAACTGATGACTACATACTTCATTCAGATTGTTTTGCATATGCAAATGGCATGATATTTTCAAAACGCAGCATTGCACCTGCATATCAGAAGTGCCACAGGACCTGTTGTACTGCATGCCTCCACCCAAAAGCCATCCAGTGTCAGAGCCCAGTGCGTGCACCAGCTGCCATGTTATCTCAGCACCTTTAATTATCCTGATATCAAAATATTTCTGTGCAGGCTTAGTCGTTCGTGTGCTTAAAATTATTTGTGGATATGATCTGGTGTCGAAATACTAGGTGTGTGATATGGCCTGTTTGTGAGCACTTTGACCAGCCCTTCCAGGGCAACGAGGGCTGTCAAGTAGTTTCACTGCTCATGTATTAGGCCATTGCCGTCCCTCTGGTGCTTCTAAAACAGAGAGTGTGGTTATCGCACGCATGCTGCTGGTGGTCGCGCTGCGGTCACAGCAGCCACTCGTGGACCTTTCCCAAGGCGTCCAGAAACAAAACCCGGACCGTTCGGAGCTCCGTCCCCCCCCCCCACCGTAACGGCCCGGCGCCCGCTCGCGCAGGGACGTACGGCGTCGTCTACAAGGCGCAGCACAAAACAACCGGCAAGATCGTGGCCATGAAGAAGATCCGGCTGGAGACGGAGGAGGAGGGCGTGCCGTCCACGGCCATCCGCGAGATCTCGCTGCTGCGCGAGCTGGTGCACCCCAACATCGTCAGCCTGGAGGACGTCCTCATGCAGGTGGGAGCTGCGGCCCGCAGCGCTGCCGTCCGACGCGGCGCTCCGAAGCTCGTTTACAGCGGCTTGGTGTCACGTCGCCATGGCAACTCGTACCCGCACGATGTTCGACAACTTTTGTATTTTAGTGCGTGTTCCAGATTTTGGTGTGATTGTATATGTAGTGTGAGATCTTAGTTTGCCTAGATTATGGTGTGGATTTGCTCCCAGATGTTGTTCTGGGCTCTCGAAACCCTGGAATACCTGTTGCTGTGGCCTTTTTGGTTCGAAGCGGACTCGCGGGGAGATCCGCCGTCGCTGCCCGCCCCTGCGCGGCCGCCGCGGCAGGCGGCGGCGTGAGGTGGTGCCGAGGCGCGTTGGTCCGGCCGTGGTCCTGGGTTCGAATCCGGCCGGCGGCGTGGGTTTTGCCGGCCCGCGGCGGACCGGGCGAGGGAGGCGGCGCCGTGCGGCCGCGGGGTCGAGCTTGTATGTGAATGATTAGTGAAGCGCGCTGCACTGATGGGCTGGGACGGGTCTACAGCTCAGGCATCGAAGAGAACGATGGAGAGAAAGGTTATATAGCGACGGACTTCGGTGGTGGGACAAGTCTGGGAGCAGGCGACACGGGAAGGACGGGAGCATGGCGCTAGTTGCAAAGATGACCAGCAGGAATGGAACACCTAAACGGCTGGCTGCAAGCATACTCGGCGGCGCCTTTTCAAAGTTGGGCACGTTTTCAAAGCGCGTTTTTCAGCGCTGTCGCTGTGGCGACTGCACTGCCGCAGGGCGCGTGCCAGACGATAAGTCCTCAGGGCGCCTGAGCAGCAGAGCGCTGCTGCGGCCGCTACCAGCCCGCCCGGGCCGCCCGTCGCCAAGAGGGGCCGTCCGGCCGGCCGGCGGCGGTCCTCCGGGCACCGCCTGCCGGGATCCGGACGGCGCCGCCCGCGCCGCCCGCGTCTCAGCCGCGCCGCCTGTGTCGCTGTCCGCAGGAGAAGAAGCTGTACCTGGTGTTCGAGTTCCTCTCGATGGACCTGAAGAAGTACATGGACTCGCTGGGCAGCAAGCAGATGGACCGCCAGCTGGTCAAGTCGTACACGTACCAGATCACCCAGGTGAGCGGCCGACTGCGGTACCAGATCACCTACGTGAGCGGCAGACTGTGGTACCAGATCACCCAGGTGAGCGGCAGACTGTGGTACCAGATCACCTACGTGAGCGGCCGACTGTGGTACCAGATCACCTACGTGAGCGGCAGACTGTGGTACCAGATCACCCAGATGAGCGGCCGACTGTCGACCGCGCTGTGGCAGATCCCTCAGCCCTGTTTGCTCGCTATTTCTGCGGTTTTTCTGCCGCCGTGATGACGCGCAGTCTGCCCGCCGTTGTCGCCGCACCTGGTCGGCGCTGTTTCCGCCGCTGGTGGCCGACAGTTGGGCACGCGGTGGCCGGAACCCCCGGAGAACAGGAGTCTCCGTGTGAAATCCGCGCGGTTTGACGGAACAGACCGCGTGCGACCTCCCCGCCCAACACTCAGAAACGCTCTCTCGCGATCGACGCCAGTGTGCCAAACGCTCTCTGCCGACGAGTACTGGTACACCAGCTGGTGTACCGGTACTCTCCCGTCGAGCAGGCGCGGCCGGCCGGTGCCGCCGTGACCGGTACCGCCGGTACAGCCTGGCGTTACCGGCTGGCGGCTTTACCGCCGCAACAGCTGGCGGCTTCTGGCGTGCGTTTTGCTGCTGTCACCGGCAGGCGGCGGCGGCTGTGTCATGCGTTCGGTCGATGGAGAACCCGACGGGCTGCCAGCCCCCGGCTCGCAGTCACAGTTCCCGTCTCTGTGTAGTAGCATGCTCAGATTCGCAAATTTCGGTGGGAAATGGTACCTTACCAGAAAAATAAATGCACCTCGATTTCGGAAATTGCTGCATCTCGTCAAATTTAGCAGCATATTTCCCATGCATGATGCCGTGGCCGTGGGTGCAGTGCATCGCAATGAGTCATGTCTTTTTAATTGAATTTGTCTTTATTGACTCCTGTTGAATGCCAGGCCGTGAAAATGGTTGCTAGGGAGATCGGCTATTTTTCCTTGCCCACGGTGGTGCAGCACATGGCCTACAATGCAGAATGCCTCACTTCACGCTGCTGCGGGCAGTGACCGTGCTCGCACGTGAGCCGCGCTGACCGCGCCCCCGTCGGCCGCAGGGGATCCTGTTCTGCCACCAGCGCCGGATCCTGCACCGCGACCTCAAGCCGCAGAACCTGCTCATCGACCGCGACGGCGTCATCAAGATCGCCGACTTCGGCCTGGCGCGCGCCTTCGGCGTCCCCGTCCGCGTCTACACGCACGAGGTGGGCGCCCGAGCCGGCGTCTGGGCGGTGTCTCCGGGGACGGGGTGGCCGGCGTGGTGTCTCCGGGGACGGGGTGGGCCGGCGTGGTGTCTCCGGGGACGGGGTGGGCCGGTCAGTGTCTCCGGGGACGGGGTGGACCGGCGTGGTGTCTCCGGGGACTGGGTGGGCCGGTCAGTGTCTCCGGGGACGGGGTGGGCCGGTCAGTGTCTCCGGGGACGGGGTGGCCGGTCGGTGTCTCCGGGGACGGGGTGGCCGGTCGGTGTCTCCGGGGACGGGGTGGCCGGTCGGTGTCTCCGGGAACGGGGTAGGCCGGTCAGTGTCTCCGGGGACGGGGTGGGCCGGTCAGTGTCTCCGGGGACGGGGTGGCCGGTCGGTGTCTCCGGGAACGGGGTAGGCCGGTCAGTGTCTCCGGGGACGGGGTGGGCCGGTCAGTGTCTCCGGGGACGGGGTGGCCGGCGTGGTGTCTCCGGGGACGGGGTGGGCCGGCGTGGTGTCTCCGGGGACGGGGTGGGCCGGCGTGGTGTCTCCGGGGACGGGGTGGGCCGGTTGGTCTCTGGCTGATGTCGCGCTCGACTCCGCCACTGGTCGGTCGGCCTGTCCGAGGCGGGCTGTGAAGACTGCTGGACGGCGAGGCGTGATCTTGGCGAGGCGTGATCGTGATCACCAGCCAGCTGCCCGAGTGGCCAGCTGGCTGGTGACCCGTTGTGATGTTGTCTCCTTGTTCGGAAGACGACGGCGTTTTGCCTTCGAACATGACGACCATATCCTCTAAATCATGACGGTGTCCAGACGTTATCTAGGTGGTGGCGGCGTGTTCCCCTTGTTATCCAGTTGGTGACGCCGTGCCCCTATTATCCAGGTGGTGACGCTGTGGTACCGGGCGCCTGAGGTACTGCTCGGCTCCCCCCGCTACTCCTGCCCGGTCGACATCTGGTCCATAGGTCAGTCGCGCCGCCGGCCGTCCAGCCGGTGACGTCAAATGACGCCGCTGTGTTGGCCGGGACGGTCTGCGGTGTGTGTGGCGCCGTTCGGCGACCCCGTGCGGCCGGCGGCGGGGGAGACCTCGCCGGGGGACGCGGCGGCCGCGGAGGTCCTGAGCGGGGCCGCCGGCCGAGCCGGTGATGAGGTGCAATCCACCTTGGGGGAAGGGGAACCGGCCGAGCTGGTGATGGGGTGCCGTCCACCCTGTGAGGAGGGGAGTCTGTTGAGCTGGTGATGAGGTGTCGTCCACCCTGTTGGGGGCGGGGTGCTGAGCTGGTGATGAGATGCCGTCCACCTGGTGGGGAGGGCAGAGCCTACGTGCGGCCGAATGGGCGCTGCCGGCTGTCCTGGGTCGGAGTCGGCAGGGGTGTGTCAGTGGACACCTGCTGCGCCAGTGCCGGATCCACGGGGGAGGAGATAGCGAGACCGTGGCACCCCTGTCGTTTGAGAACCCTGGACCAACCTGTCTGTTGCGAGGCCAAAAAGCCGACCGCTCCGTCGCCGAAATCCTAATATAAATTCGACATCTGGGGTAGGTTAGTTTGCACGGACGGAGCTTTGGCCCCGCAGCTCCTGGTCTGGACCCGGCCGCGTACGAGACTGACTGACTCCGATGCGATGCCGCTGTGTTCTCCGCCGGCAGGCACCATCATGGCCGAGATGTGGAAGAAGAGGCCGCTGTTCCACGGCGACTCTGAGATCGACCAGCTGTTCCGGATATTCAGGTGGGCACGCGGCGGCTGCGGACCGCCGTGCGCCAGTCGCGGTCCTGGGCCGGGCTCCCTGGGGGCGCTGTGTGGGGGACGATATCTCGTCTAGCGGAGTTTAACGCGCCCGCGGCGAGGCGCAGCCGGTCGAGACGTTCTCGCTGTTTTGCCTGCTTTGAGTACGCCTTCGAACTAGAAAATTTTGACCTGAGTTGTATCTTTATTGGGGCGGAACTCAAGGATTTGGGAAGCCTTGAGGACGTGTAAGGTTTTAAAAACTATAGTTGCCTCTCCAAAGTGCTCAGATGTTTGAGCGTCCGTCCTGTGGCTTCAGTGTGGCGTCCGCGTGAACTCTTTTCCGTCGTCTCTGTTAACCCGGAGGGCCCACACATACCAGTAAGGAATTACTCTGAGCAGAGGTACGGCAGACTCCAGGGCTAAGGTGAGCCGCGTCCTGCTGGGACAGCCTCCATTGCGGTTGCCGTTTCCAAAGACTCCTCTGAAATGCACGCAGGCACAGTCTTCTCCTGCCTTTGTGACCAGGTCTCATCGCGTCCGACGGCGTCTGACCACGTCTTATCGGTTCTGACCACTTCTGACCATCTCTAACGAGTTCTGACCACGTCTGACCAGGTCTTATCGGTTCTGACCACTTCTGACCATCTCTAACCAGTTCTGACCACGCCTGACCAGGTCTGACCACGTCTAACCGGGTTTGACCACGTCTTGCCAAATCTGGCCACGCCTGACCACATTTGACCGTTGTGACCACGTTTGATCGGGTTTGACCACATCTTAACACATCTGATCTCGTCTGACCACGTTTGACCAGGTGTAACGGCAGCTAACCGAGTCTGACCACGTCTGACCGGGTGTGGCCGGTCCTGACCGCGCCTGACCACCGGTCTGACCGCGTCCAACCTCGCCTGCGGCAGGACGCTGAAGACGCCGACGGAGGAGATCTGGCCGGGCGTGAGCGAGCTGCCCGACTACAAGCCGAGCTTCCCCAACTGGACCGAGAACCAGCTGGCGGACAGCGTGAAGGGCATCTGCCCGGAGGGGCTCGGCCTGCTGCAGGCGAGTGGGCCGCCGGCCGCTGCGGGCCTGGTCGGCGGCGGGCGGCGCCGGGCTCGGGCCTGGTTGCGGGGTCGGCCCTGGCGACATGGCGGTGCTTTTGCTCCCGCTCGGTGCTGCCAGGCGGCGGCTCGCCGAGGACGAGGAGGCCCACCGGCCGCCGCGGTCCCCTCTGGCGCCGGAGCGTGCCGCCGCGTGATTGGGTCACCAACGCTGCCGGAAACCTGGCGCTGGTGTGGTGACCACGCACTACGCCTTCTCCCCGTCTTACGGAGCCGTCCGCGGCCTGGGTGGTGACGTCATGGTGCCCCTCTGACGTCACCGCCCCAGACCGGACGGTGACGTCCTGGTCCCGCGGTGACCGCGCCTGCTGCCGTCCGCAGGAGACGCTGGTGTACGACCCGGCCAAGAGGATCTCGGCGCGCGCCATGCTGAAGCACGCGTACTTCAGCGACCTGGACAAGAGCTCGCTGCCGGCCGACAACTGCTGAGCGGCCGGCCGACCGGCGGCCTGTCGAGAAGGGGCAGCCGCCCGAGAGAGAACGAGAGAGAGGGATGGGGAGGGGGCTGGGGGGCGCCGGGTCCACGCACGGCGGCCGGGCCGGCCTGCCGCGAGTGAGGCTCGTTTGTATGGCCGGGCGCCGGCGCGTCCGCCGCGGTGGGTGCCGCCGGTTTCGCGCGCGGCGACAGTCGCCGTCTCGCGCCCGAGCGCCGGCCGCCGCCGATCCGACTTCCTTCCCGTCTGTAACGCTGTCGCTGTCTGTAAATACGTCGCGAGTGTCGTGTTGCCTCCTCCCGCCTCGGCGTCGGGGCGTTCGTGCCGGTCCTCGTGTTGCGGCTGCCGGGGGCGCGCTGGCGGCGTCTGGGTTGCCGCGGAGGGCCCGCCCGTGGCGGGACGTTTTGTTACGAAAATAGACCGTCGCCGCGGCAGCTGGCTGTTTTCTGCGCTGAAGCCACGGCCGCGGGATATGGAGGACTGAGGAGAACGTCGAACTGTCACACTGTGTCGGCGGATCCCGGATAAGCTTCGACGTTATTGACGAAGCCCGGAACTTCTTATGTGGCCGAGGAAGCTCCTAGAAGCCGCCAACCCAATATCAGAGGTCAAAATCTGCTGCCTGGCGCCAGAGCGCCGGGAGAGCGAATCTTGTCGTCCCTGAAACTCTGGGACGTCAGCATGGCATCGCGCAGAGCCGGAAACGGCAGGGGAGTCGATCCCAGCTTGGGGTTTTACGACGCTGGCATTTCGCACACTGTCTGCTGCGACCTCGCTTCTGTTGTACAGTTCGCGTGCGGAACTTGATGTAGAGTTGGGACGCATGTGCACCCTAACGTCCAAAGGTGCACCCCCAACAGTCTTCAGTGTACCGGCAAAATTGGTGTTAGGCTGGCATAGTGCTCCATAGAAAATGGAGAATTATGCAGTGGCGACTCGTTCCTAGAGGCAGCTGAGACAGCTCCCCACCAGAAATATCGGGCAATGTGGAATTAAAATCACACGTAATCTGTGTCTAATAACACAGTTAATACAACTGAATGCAGGATTCAACTAGAACAATATGCTCATTTTGTTACCGCATTCATCAACATAGCAGGGAACATGCCCTCAGAGACGTCCCACGCCGCGACGTGTCCCCAACACCGCTGCCCCGCCAGCATACAGTACGAGGCGGCCGTACAGCCAGCCAGCTCAGCCGCCCCAGCCAACGCTAGAGTCCGATGTGATACATCGGATGTTCCCTGTCCTTGACGATGTCCCTGTCCTCCGGTGAGCGTCCGCGAAACTGCACGTCGACCGCCACCGTGTAGCGGACAACCCCTGGGATGCGAGGGGCTGTCAGCCACGTAAAATGACCAGCAGTTTCAGGTGTCAGTATTCTGGTCGCCGCCGTCGCGGCACTATCGTCGTCTGCTCACTGATGAAGGATGCTCGTGTGCATGACGCCACTGGCATCAGTGACGGAGAAAGGATTGTGCCTGTAGGCTAACTATTGATGAACTGAAGGGAAACTGTGGACGGATAGTTCAGCAATGACTGTCACCAGCGGGGACGATCATTCATCTACCCTTGAAGCGGGGGAGGACTTTCCGCCTGGGGCAGCGGACGCGAGCGTGTTCTGATTTTGTTCGTCGTGCGTGTTCAAGTGGGTGTCCGGTCTGCTCTAGCTTTCATTGTAGATAATAGACAAAACACCGAAAGTGGTGCGTCATGTAGTACTTAATTTCTTTTGTACACGTCGATCTGAAAACCGTCGGATATCATTGGCAGTTTAATAGCTGGACAACGTATATAAGGCAGGCATGGGTGTCGACCTGCATCCTTTTGAGAGGGCCCTGGCCCACTCAATGTTGATTTGGGCCCACCCAATGTTGGCTTCTGCCCGCCCAGTATTTTCCGCCGGGTTTAAAGGGAAACGATGAATATATCGAAAAGAACGGGCGCAATAGATAAGAAAGACGGAAGGTAAAGAACGTAGTGGAGTCCAAAGCGATGTATATGTCTAGGTTTCTACCGTCGATGTATATGTGTGTATATATGTATATATATGTATATATGTATATATATACACACATATTATATTATGGGAAAATCAATAAAACTTCATTTGCTGGAAGTTGGCATTGCAATGTTGTGTTACATGTTTCTGTTATGAATGTTGGTGCCACTGGCCTGATTTTTGTGCATGGGAAGGGTCAGGTCATCAGAGGTCAAGCTAAGTCACATACGTGCATATCAAACCTTGACGTCAAATGCCACTGTAGTTTTGTGTAAGGGATAAATGGTACCTGCACTTGCAAGAATGTTTTATTACGATCCACGCGTCAACATTATTTTGACGAGCATCGTTTGTCGTAACCTTAAGCCAGTTTGTAGGTCAAGGTCACGATGGGCCAGAGAAATTCGAAATTCGATGCGTCCTCAGCGGTGACCTTGAAAAACTTTCGTGGCCACCACAGTGTTATGATATGACAGGTCGTATGCTTGTCTACCTTCAAACCAGATTTGGGGGCTCTAGCTCCAGTGGTTTTCGACAAGGAGCAATTTCCGTAAAACGACATGAGCGCCCTTGGCGGTGACCTTGGGAACTGAGGTGACCGCGATCCCAAACAGGCGACTCCCTTTCAGCCGGAGGAGAACTGGCGTTCCAATTCTGGCATGCGTGTCATTACTCGTTTGGCCTATGACCCGACGAAAATGTGATGGGACTATCGTGCCGCTCATTGCAAATGTCAGCCATATATTTTTGTGACCTGGGGGCTCATATATTAGACTGGACCCAAAAACCCATACATTTTCCGATAGCTAAGACAATGGCCAACACGCTGGTGTTTACGAAATCGATTTATTGCGAAAGGTTTGAAAAATGTATTGTTAAAAAACTTCGTCATATTTTGAAATGAACCCTTTGACGTCATTACCGTCACCTTAAACATCATCTTATGACCCGAAGCCAAAAGATGGATACCTTCGAGTTGCTAACGCGACGAGCAACGCGCTGGCATGTACCGCGTTGCCCTACCTCTAGTGGTTCAAAAGTCGGTAGGGGAGTGTCGTTTTAGGATCCCCTGCCGGACGAGGGTGTTGAA
Organism: Capitulum mitella; assembly: GCA_030062745.1. Classification (NCBI taxonomy): domain Eukaryota; kingdom Metazoa; phylum Arthropoda; class Thecostraca; order Pollicipedomorpha; family Pollicipedidae; genus Capitulum; species Capitulum mitella. The sequence continues at coordinate 2,699,989 of CP099854.1, read as the reverse complement.
ATGGGCGGGCCTAAATGTGATTCTTATACATGTCCCTTAAAGCTGCGTGCTTTACTACGATCCATATACGGATGCCAATAACTGCAGTTAAAACCAACCGGCCGCGACGTCGTCGCTACGAAACACACACCCAAACACTCATACTCAAGCAGACACCTGTGCATGCTGTATTAGCGTGCTGGTATCTCTAGCTGTCATATTGGTACAATGTCGTGTATTTCTGTAGCGCAGGCTGCGTAAGCAGCCTGTATTTTTCCTCCTGGAGATAATGATCTAAGTACTCGGCCGCCCCTCAACCGGGGACGATGCACTCACATCTCACTCAACAGGAGTAGAGGAAGCGGTCACCAGTTCAAAATGCTTCCATATCCGTGCGGGAGTAAAAGAAGGGCGTTCCTAGTCTCACCACAGTAATTCTTTATTCACGAGGTAGGAAACACGCAATGGATATTCCGCTGCGGCAGGAAATCGCCCCGTGGTCGCCTGCCGCTCAGTCTTCGCAAACCTAGGCTACGCAACTTAGTCATCACTAGTGTAGGGATAATAGAACTCAATCTAAGCACCGCCCGGATTCCAGTTTTTTTTAGCTATGGCGAAAGCGCGTTCTTGCCTGAAACGTTCCTTCCGATTGGATTTAGCACAGGATCCCAATGAACTAATTTCAGCGGCCTCTTCGATTTTGCCAATTTTTGCTCTACAGGTAGCCAGAACCATAGAACAAGTGAAACCATCGCCAAAAAGCCATGGCATTGATATTCACGCTGGCAGATTGGTGTCAGAAGAACCCAGGAGAAAATCACATCATTTTAAATCCTTCTCTGTAGAAGTACATACTTAAAATGATCCTCTCTTTCCCCTGGCCACAATACCAATCCACGCCGCTCCGCTTGTAAATTTTCGAGTTGCGGCGGGTAAAGCCTGAGCCCGGGAGCGAGGCCTGGCACGCGCAGCTGGCTACCTGGATCCCGGCTCAGCTTCGTCACGGCTCGGCGCCGCTGATCCGTCTGGACCGGGTCCTGGTGTCAGAGCGGCTGCAGACTGGCTGGACCGGGTCCTGGTGTCAGAGCGGCTTCAGACTGCCTGGACCGGGTCCTGGTGTCAGAGCGGCTACAGACTGGCTGGACTGGGTCCTAGTGTCAGAGCGGCTACAGACTGGCTGGACTGGGTCCTGGTGTCAGAGCGGTTTCAGACTACCCGGACTGGGTCCTGATCAGCGGGGTATCTCAGACAGTTTGGTCTGTGATCTGTTCGCCTAGGCATATATATATATATATATATATATATATATATATATATATATATATATATATATATATGTGCGTGTGAGCGTGCGTGCGTCATTCACCTTGGATAAAATATGCCATAATTTGCACCGAGCTCATGAATCTATTAAACAGCTGAAATGGATGTAGATGTCCCGAAAATGACGTAATAAATGTTCCTTTTCATTAGCAGCCCAGATACCCTGACGTAATTTGCAGTTAAAATGTTCATTTTATCATAAGCCAACCCCTAATGCAGTTACAAAAGTAATATCCATATTTACACTGAAGACATACCAAAAAGGGGCGACGAAAAACCTTTCAAAGGTGGCGGCCACAGTGAAGTCATCTGAGACCTCTCAGGCCATGGTAACGCCCTGCAACTAATCCGCAAAACATCCTCAAAGACTGGTAACATTCTAACTGGCGAGTTTTGAGCATTAGCGCGTCTGGTCTGGCAAACTGTCCTGGGATTGCGAAAACGACAATTACACCTTCACATCCCACCAATTCTTGCACAGTGAGCTGATGTCGTTCCCCTGCATGACGGGCTGGGTAGGGTTTTTTCTTTTGTGGGAGTCTCAGCATCCCACTCACCCAATGTGAATTGAGCATCCCGAAAATTTTCAATGTTTTCCGAGATCACATGGACTGAACACTTACGACAATCTGCAGTCCCCACGGAAACGCATGAGCGGTCATCCCCAGTCCGTTGTAAAGCCTCAACGCTGATGGCACGGGAACAAATTCAACGGCTGAACTATGTTCCCATTAGTCGCTTCTGATGTGAGGCTTTTTTCGAGACGGCTGATACCTGCAGTCTTATGACGCCATCAGCAGCATCGACCGACAACACGGAGAGGACGCAAAACATTTTGACAGCACGGACGGCAGGTGCGCAGCACGGTTTCGTTTCGCAGATGTTTTCACGCGACTGTCAACGGCGTTTTTACGAGATGACGTCAAAGGTGGCGGGTGCCTCAGCGGCAGCGTCTGGGACTTCGGATATTTTCCTTTCTCCGGCATCTGTCGGTGCCAATCCGAAACCAACAGACACGGTTTAACCCAGCTATACGAGACGGGGGAAGGTAGTGTCGATCCTTCTCGCGCCTTTGGAAACTGCACCCGAACTACGAAGGAGATAGCTGGGAATTTTTTAGTAGCTGATGTGCTATCATTCTGCTTCGTACCTGAAAATTCCAAGCCTGTACCGTATCAGATAATGCAATACTGCTTTGGCATTTGAATGCCTGCACTAAAGAATCATTTGTGTATATACATACATATATACATATATATATGTATATATATATATATATATATATATATATATATATATATATATATATACGATTATTCTAGTAGGCGTTTTTCATCTGTGCAAGTCTTATTGAACGGAAGGGCGCAACGCTTTTATAGGCTTCTTTCTTGTCTGTTCGATGTTTCGTAAGATCCGAAACGTTAAACAAATATCAGTTTAATACTATGGATATTGGAGAATTGATATTCGTTCTACGAGAGACAGAAAGAAACGTAATACGAAACACTGAACAGATAGAAAAGAGGCTTATACATTTGTATATATTTACATATATAATACATACAGATGACAAAATTTTATCCAAGGTCAGCACATAACCTGTACCTCAGGTCAAGTCCACTGTGTTAAAGGCGTTTGGGAGAGGGGTAGAGTTTTGTATGGCAGGGGTGTCGTTTTGTATAAATGATTGCGGTCCGACGGCCCGAGAAGGTTCCCAAATGTGGGTTTTTCCCGGCTCATTTGGCCCACTTTTTCACCGACAGCAGTTTCTAGTTGTAATTTAGCTCTCACTGATCGAGTAACGGACTCTCCTTTTCAAAACTGGCAGAAACAAAAGGTGGGCACCACTTGAAAGCAGCCAAGATTCACATCAGGAGGTGGCTTGGCCTCAGCAAATGAATACAAATCGACGCCCTTTTGATGGGGAGCAACCGCATCCCTAAAAGCCCAAGAAACCCCACCCCTGGGCATGCACACGCATTTTCAGTACAAGCTCAGCCTGACAAGCCACTATGCGGGAAGTTCAGCCTCCCTCTCCACGGCTCGCCCCAGCGGCCTCGCTCCGATCGGCGGCCACGGCCGGCCCGCGCCGACGACCGCCGCGGCGCGGCGAACTCCGCCGCAGGCAGGCGCCGGGTGCCGCCGCAACAGAAACTGACCGCGCCGCCGACCGTGGGGCGCGGCCGGCCCGGAGCCCCGTCACCGGAAGGCGGCGAAACACCCCCAGCGACTGGGCCAGGGCAACAGTCGGCGCGATATTTCGGCCACGTGGCGCCAGCCAACGAGCCCCAGACGAAGAAAATATGCAAAGCTCCACTTCGGGGAGAGGCGGGTCATTCTTATCAACTCGCCGGACAATCGAGCCGTATCCTCTCCTTGGACTGTGCGTCACCAAGAGCTAGAAAAATTACCGGAAGAACATAATTTATGCGAACAGACGCGTACGAACGGCGAAAGATGGTCCCAAAAATGCGGCAAACGGGGCAAAGCGGGATAGACACTCGTTGCCCTTCAACACGAATAATTATCATTAGCGATTCTGAAAAAGAAACTGGGAATCAGCCCACGGGGTCACCCTTCGCCTGGGTCTCGGCCCGAAACCTCCGCTGCGACCACCAATGCGCCCACCCATGCTGACACAATGCAAGCGCGCCGGTGAGGAGGGGTGTTGGCCGCCTGACGCGCCGCACTCTGAGCGAGGCATTGTGTCGTCTGACCCCCTCTGATGCCCGTGGGACTGTGTCTCTCCGCCATGATGTTTAGGCCTATTTCCACGTGACCTGCGGATACTTTGGACGGTCTAGGTACGGCAGGGCCTATTTTAAGGAAAAATGACTGCGGGGGCAATTCTGCGAACGAGACGCATTGGTTGAGACCACCCCCTCCCCGGCATTTGTGTTCTCCTTATTAAATTTTGTCCATTTCATATACATATATATATATATATATATATATATATATATAGACATATATATTCCTAAGGAAAGACATATATATATATATATATATATATATATATATATATAAATGCTTTCCTAAGGAGGGCATACATATATACATACATATATATATATAAATATATATATATATATATATAAGGGCGAATTACGATGAGCACTTCCACAGCGCTCTGTCATTAACTGATATGTCTTTTGGAGGAAACCATGTGTGCAAAATATGGCCTTGGTCCAGCACTCTTAAGCACTTTCACACAAAGACTGTATGTCGTTTGTGGTGGATTTTATTTTATTTCGATGAAATTCGCGCTGGCTTTTGTGCATTCCGAGCCCATTAAATTCAAAGGACACCATTTCATTTATCCCCAGCAAGAACTCATTCTCCCTGGATTTGTGATCCCTGGGAGATTCGCTCAGGGATGTCTGAAATGCCCCCAAACGTGTTTTGTGCTTCAGTTTTTTAAAAGAAGCGCACGATATGCATAAAATGCACATTATAGTACTCCTTTTCACACACTGGATCGAAAGACACTTCGCATTCTGTCTCAGGTCATTGGTCACTGGCCCTGTCGGCAGCAGTGTGGCTTAGGTGGGAATGATACTTCAGTCCTCTTAGTGGTCTCGGGGTTCTGGCGACGATGCTATTCGACGACTTGCAGCAGTTACTGCTTTTGCCCTTCATCCTTCGTCAGCACCTTGTTGTATACTTGGATAAGAGTCACAGCTCGTTCGGCGAAGTCGCTAACTACCGCGATCCCGCACAGGACTTCCTTAGCGTTCGTGAAGCCAGGTGCTGTCTCCCAATCAGCGGCATCGGCGGCAAGGAAGTCCATGCTGATGCCGTAGGCTTTCGGGTTTCCCACCGACTTTGCGGTAATGAAGTCGACGATGATCTTCCTGGGACGAGAACCTCCTTTTCTGCGAGATCCACCTGCGCTCGCTGGGAGGACTCTCCGATCCCTGTTCCTGAGTGCCGCGATCATCCTCGTCTTCATCTCACACGGCACGCCCTCGTCGAAGAACGACACACCAGCCAGTTCTTCGCTGGGGCACCATAATAGGTGATTGTTATAATAAATCATATGTCGACTATAATGTCATAATAGATAAAAGGTGATCGGCAAACTCCTTGGAGATCCCCTTCGAAATTTCAGCATTCACATCAGACTTTGCAGAACGGCCAGGTCGTGCACGGAAGCGCTGACCGCCGATGAAGAACAGAACCATGCACTGACATACAAAACAACCATGAAAGAGACGAAGCGCTTGAGTGCTCCCAATTCACTGAGAGTCACGGAGAACTGATGGCAAAGCAAGAAGATCTTGATCTCGCAGATTATGCGCCCCATCCATCTGGCGCGATGGAACCATCTATCTGGGACGTTGGAGAGCACCCGGCTGGGGAACTTGATTCGCCGTGGAGGCTCTTGACCAAAGGGGATAATCGAGACCTCAAAGAACCAACGATGATCATCGCTAGGCTGGATTTCGGCGAGCTTCTCACGGCAGAAGGCGACGAAACGATCATTGGAAGAGAAAAACGTCTCGGCCACTGCTGGCTCCAGGTCTTCATACACCATAGGTTCAAACTTGTTCCAATCAATGAGTCTCCATCTCTTCTTGAAGCTCTTGAACAAGGAGATCGCGGTCCCGAGGACGAACCGAAGCGCGCGGAGAAAGCCGCCTCTGCCACCAGTTCGACGATATGATGACGACAAGCAAAGTGAAAAGGCCGTCACTCAAGCTTCTGCTGAAGAAGCGTGTTTGCTCCCACAACTTGTCCAGTATTGCTGGAGGTGGTGTCGAAGCTCATGCCGACGACGTTGTCCGAAACCTCTCAGTATTCCAGACAAAACGCGACAACGTCGGCTGGCGTTGCTCCGGCTCTACTTGCAACTTCCAAACACCGAAGAGCTTGGCGGCACTTCTTGGACCGGCTACAATGACAGAGTCGATCCACCTTTTCCTTTCTATCGTCAGTAACAGTTTGCCGTCCCAGTGGACCACCAGGTTGGGTAACGCGGAGAAAGAATGCTAGATTTCGTCCGCAATGGCTTCCCTCTGCGATCTACGTGCGCGCCTGCCCGAGCTTCTGTGATCGCCAATTCAGAGGAGTCGTGGCCGAGGACCGAAGCCGTCGCCGATAGGAAGTGAATTGCAGAGCGATCATTGAGCTTGGTCCGATCGAGGGCTGCTGCCTGACCAGGAGTGGCGATGTTCTTGGCTTTCCTGCAGGGCCGATTCGAAGGCATGGCCAAGGGCTGCGGGTCATCCTGATCTGTCAATTATGTGTTGTCGGTAGGCGAGTATTCCAGTTGGGCAGTTGCCTCATGCTCGGTCTGCTGTTTAATCTAATGGCGGGCCCTTTAAAGCTTCGGCCTACTGTTGTCGTTGAAGAGCTCGCTCCTCCTTCTCAGAAGGGAACTTATCGAATACCACCATGACGCCTCGGCGACCTGGATCGCTTTGGGCCTAGAGAATGTCTTTATCCTCTTGGTTTTGATGATCTTAATGGTGCCGACAAGGGCAAGGTCAAAAACATTGTTAAGGTTGTCCCTAAATCCATTCTTCTTGTCAATTTCCGGGCTGAACCTCCAGAATTTGCCTTTGGTACTGGTCAAGCTTCCTGTTGAGCTTCTTTATCACGTTCCGCTCCGGTGCAGTGAGAATACGGGCTTTGTTCCACACCTTTATCATTTCGCGGACGATCTGTGTTTTGAACTACCTCTGGGTAAGCCTATCCGCACGGTGGGACTGAAAATATTGCTGCAGCACTTCTCCCCGCGAAGGCAGTTCTGATCACCGGTCAACCAAAATTCGGCTTTTTTCTCGTGGTGCAGCCATAGTGGCACAGACTTCCGTTATAAAAGGTACTTTCTGCATTGACGCGGTGGTCCTTAAATATCCTGACGTCTAAGAACGCGCGGAAAATTGCCAGACCGGCACCGTGGGTTGCCGTGGCATGGCAAGGCGTGGTACTTCAAATATACAGGGTGTCCATAAAGTCTCTTTACAATTTTAAAAATTTATTACAAAGGCAGTTGATAAATTATCTTAACCAGACTTGTTTTGTTTTAATCCGTGTTTATTAAAGTTTGTGATCACATTGAAATTTTGTGTTTCAGGTATTCTGTTGGTGGACGGGGTGCTGTTAAATGGAACCCTAAAATATGGCTACTCCTCAAGAGAAGGCACAATGTGTATCACGGTTTATTGAGACAAAATCGGATGTGCAGACTCAGCGAAACTATCTACCAGATATCACTCCCTTGGGCTTCTTTCTATGGGGTTATGTGAAAGATATCGTGTATCGAATAAAGATACGGGACATTACTGACTTGAAGCAAAGGATTTCTGACGTCATTGCCAACACTAAAGAGGCTGTGCTACAGCGAACATGGCACGAAATCGAGTACCGTCTTGATGTGCTTCGTGCAACTAATGGTGCCCATACAGAGGTGTATTAAATGAGGTAAAAAAAAACTTTGACAACCACTGATTACATTAGATCAAGTCTAGTTAAGAAATCTTGTCAACTGCCTTTGTAATAAATTTTTAAAATTGTAAAGAGACTTTATGGATACCCTGTATAAGTCACAGTCTGCAAACGATGGCCAGAATATTGGCGAGATGTTGCGGCAGCTTCGATTCTTCCCTAAATGAGACAGTAGGTTGCCTGTCCGGGGTAGTTTCTGTTAATCTAATCTATCCCCAAAATACATTTTCTTACCGAATTTTGGCCATATGTTTTTCAACACTGCGCAGAAGTGTAAAAGCTGTCCTAACACAGGCAGAACAAACTTCTCCATTTCCAGGTTATCGGCCCCAAAATAAAAAAGTCACCTCAGATTGAAATATTCGCCTTAGGCCCGTCTCAATGACATATCACCAACATTCGTCATTATCTGCAGTCTGGGCCATGCCATGTTCGTTAAGCAGATGAAGCATGCTCATGGGATGCTCAAACCCATGCACTAGGAGCAGCAAGATTGACGGTTTTGATATACGACTGATTAATTTTCTGTTTTCCTCGCGTAAAACTCGGGTTTAACCGCCTAGTTCAATGAAGTTCTACCAATCAGGTACTGGGATTTTAGCAGGGTTTTCGGATCAGGATGATTGGTGATGACTACAACACTGCTGGACTGTTACCGCATTCATATAAACCTTATCTCACCATAGCGAAACCGCCCTGCGCACCAGCTCGCCCTTCAGTTTGCTTGCGCTTGAACACATCAGGGATGGTTATCATCATTTTTAACGTGCTTACGATGCAATGAAACGCCTTGGCCGCCCACCAGACAATCGCGACATCGGGTGCCGGCGTACTAATTACGAAACACGCTCGCCAGCGGTCACTAGGTGTGCCGGCAATACGTATTATAAAGTGATGCTTCTAAGTGTGCTCCCACATTACTCAGTGATTCAACACATCCTTCGTTGATAAGATGCTGCTTTGCGAGCGCAGCGCTTTATGGAATACTTTCCTGGGTACGCTAGTACACCTGGCTGTTTTTTTCCTTGCATGGGCAAAGGATCTTGACTGGGGGGGCAAAGTGCCCGACTGGGGGGGGCATTTGCCCCCCCAGTTAACATGTTAAAATAGGCCCTGAGGTACGGCCCATGATCTGACGAGCCAGGGTTATTACGGTTGCGAGGGGACCGACACTGAGGCAGGCAACAGAAAGGCGCTCGTTCGTTGATGGTGGTGGCGGGTTAGATTTATTAATTCAAGGTCATTGTCGTTGTTTAATCCTATTCCCGGCAGAGGGGCTCAATCTGCCCCCCCCCCGGGTTTCTTGCTTGCCGATTCCAGGGTTTTTGATGCAGCTTCACGGAACTTGGTGTCTTTTCCTAACTATTCTTTCCACGTATTGTTACAGAATTTTGTAATTCTATTTTGCTCAGGGGCGGAGCCAAGCAACGTTTTTAGGAGGCACCTTATGCAATTTTTAGCCCTGTTGAGGTGAAAAGGAAAACGTCTGCCAAAAAGCGTTTTTAAGATAAAAGTTAAAACTTTATATGAATGTATATGTAAATAGTTGAGCGGCGTAGAAATACAACTTTGTTCGTCTGAGGTCTTTTCACAAGGTCAGGTTAAGGTCAGAAGTCAAAATTTGATTTTATAGTATTTTATAGTAGCCTAATAATTTTAGCGATATTTTTCCAAATGCCAAACCCGAAATAAACATGGCGTAGAAGAGTACCCTCTGCTTGTGTACCACGTTTCAGCTTGATATCAGGTTGGGTCACGGAGCTATGACCGAAAATGGCAGTGCGCGCACCCCATATCGCAGCAGCCGTAAGATGGAATTTTGGGAATGGAGTGGATTCAAATTATTGGAAATGTTGTCAAGTAATATAAAATGTACAGAAGATCATTCCAAGTGACTCTAAGGTCACTGGAGGTCACTGAAGGCCAAAGGTCGTAAGGTGACCTGAAGAACATGTGACCATGACAGTTCCCCATTTTTCATATCTCTGTCGCCTATGCTAATATTATGCAAACACTGTAATACGATTTGTATTTGTTAAGCATAATATAATTAGTAGAAGCCGCAAAACTGTTTAAAACTTTCTTTTAAATTCATTTTTTTGAAAAAACCAATTCTCTTATTTTTGAAATCATGTGAACGCCTATGAATTTTCTGAGAATTGAAAATGTATGGACCAATGATAAAATTCCCATCCATAATCTCTCGATTCATGCCAATTCATCAAAATCGGTCCATAATCGACAGAGTTATAACAAGTCGAAAAATATCCCGATTTTGACTTTTTTGCCCCTATGTACCCACCCCTTTCAAAATTTTGAAAACTTCGTTCTGTAAAAATTTACTTCATTGCAAATCGATTGCCGTTTGTTGTGATGAAATCAAATATGCATTTCTCGAGATCTCAGGGGGGCCGAATTCCCCCTGCCGGGAATCGGCCATGACGTCTAGACCGCCGGGAATAGAGTTAAGAGTTTTCATTTGTTAAGGATTATCCTGCATGATCAAGGTCTGAACATTTAATTGTGTACAAATACTGTCTTGGTGTACTTGGACTTCGCGACGACGCCGGTGAGCCGCACCACGACGCGGATAGCGAAGGAGACTAGAGATGAACAAGAAATCTTCCTCATAACTACTGAAATGCTATGAAGCAAATGCGATGCATCTCACAGCCTGGAAGGAACCATGAAATTGTCCTTACTCCCTGCACGAGAGAACAGGAAGGACTGTCTAAAAAAACATTTGGAGTTCGCAGTGAAAACGAGAGGAGCATGGAAAGAGTTGTTTCACCTGGCTTGCCATGCATTCCCAACACCTGCTTTACCACTGTCAAGTAAACATCGCAGCTCCGACGACAAGGTAACGATACTCTTTACGTCTGGCGCCGTGCACTTGTTGCTACATGCGATTTTTTTGGATGAGCCAGCGGGTAGTATATAAACCAAACGCCTCCTGGCTTCATCGGAGGTATTTCAGCACCGTTGCAGAGTAAGGCATCACCACCATGTTGAGGCTGAACCTGGTTGTGCTGTGCCTTGTGGCTGCCTCGGCCCTTCCCTCGCACGTGGAGTGTGTTGGCTACTTCTGGAAATACGCACCGGAAACGACGAGAGTCGTCAGCGACGTATTTGATACCAACAACGACGGCAGAGTAAACAAGGCCGACCTCAAAAAGGTATTCGGCGCCGTGAAACAAGATTGGAAAACCATGGCCGACAAGGTTGTGGCCATCATCCATGGGAAAAAGGTGGCAAAGAATGGTGACAACAACGGCATCCGGCAAAGAAGGGACGACAACAACGGCATGTGGCAAAAAAGGGACGACAACAACGGCATGTGGCAAAGAAGGGACGGCAACAACGGCATGTGGCAAAGAACGGGCGACAACAACGGCATGTGGCAAAAAAGGGACGACAACAACGGCATGTGGCAAAGAACGGGCGACAACAACGGCATGTGGCAAAGAAGGGACGACAACAACGGCATGTAGCAAAGAGGGGACGACAACAACGGCATGTGGCAAAGAAGGGACGACTTCAACGGCATGTGGCAAAAAAGGGACGACAACAACGGCATGTGGCAATGACTCCATGGACGACTGCACTGGCGAGAATGACCTGAAACTCCGATTCCAGAAGGCTGACTGAAGTGACCAGATGGCAAACCAAGCAGATGACGTCACGGTGCGGACGCGGCGGCAGGCGTCTGTAACACAGGACAGACGGCCACCAATATGTGCTTTGCTGTGACCAGCGGATTCTCATGCTAGACCTGCATTACGGTTTCAGTCACTGCTTTACTTTTAGATTTGTTGGAATACACATTCCTTGAAATAACCAAAGTCGCCATTGTCTTTTTATTGATGTGTTTCAGGAACCGTGACGTAGATTAGATAAACTGCATCATGTGCTGCGTTAGCCTTTTTATCATTTAGCGCTGTGCGTTCGAGAGCATGTGTCCACGCAAGTTACTGAGGCAAATATACAACCACATATTTCGGCTCACATTAACCGCAAAACTTTGACATACTGACGGGTCACGGGAAGTTAAAGCAAAATAGCACCACAGCTCAAAATGACCTAAGGTACAGCGTTCGGGCTCATTCATGTATATAACCTCAACAAGTTCAAAGAGCTTAGCTTGTAGACGTCAAGACGTTCCCTTCCCAAAAAAAAAAACAAATAGGGCGCTGGAACATTGATCATGAATTCCACTTTGAACAGCAGTTTGCGGTTGTTGGTTATGCCTTTCCGTGTTGACACGGCAGCGATGACGTGTCTTCAAGCCTTCGACCAGCGTTTTGCATGTGTTTCGGACGGAAGCTTGACAACACGGGCCATCTTGCGGCTGGGTTGGGCTAGGATGCCCGATACCGCCAGTCACATAACAGCCCGAGAAACGTGTTTGGCGTGGCGGCACGGCGGTGGCGACTTTTTGCCATGCATTTGGCTCGCTTCCGGAGCGCGCGCCGGAACCGGATGTGGCCGGTTGACCTCAGTCTGGAGTCTGTTGCCTGGAGTCCCGACGGCATCGGCACAGCGGAGCACCTGGGGGGGGGGGGCTTGGCCTTCGGCCGGAAGGACTCCGACTTCGTGGGGGGGGACTCCTCTTTCGGCAGCATGTGATGCGTTTCCTTTGTAACCAGCGGCGAACCCCTGATTTCCGTGGGGACAAGGACTATATTTTCGGCTGGGGAGGGACTCCAGTTCCACCGGGCCCCCGTGCGGCAGCCTGTATCGATTTTGTTTCGTAACCGCGGGCTACGAAGCGACAGTCGAATAAGTGAGACTCTGAGCCGCAAGGACTCCTACAGAGATGTGCACGAGTCCTTTCAGGGTCCAGACTGGGGTAACTCTTTACAGGGTGGCCTCGCCAGGTCCACATGGGCTCCTCCGCAGGCTGGTAGAGGGTACCGTTACGCAACAACAGGGCCTTTTACCAGCCGGAAGGTTGCCCCTCGACAACCCGCTCTACAAGTCGCATGGGCCCGGGTGCGCGTAATTCTCAGAGGTCCACCAGTACGAATGCTGCAAGGAAAATGGAATGTATGACAACGTTCAAGCTTCTAAAGCAGTAACTCTGCCACTTCTGTAAAAAAATTATGCACGGGTTAGTTTTTGGCCAGCTTTGGCACACGTGGTGTCAAAATGCAGCGGATAACATTGACTATCACATAAAACTATAAAAATGGACAATGTTCACATTAAATATCTTACTTGCGACCTGAGATCTGACAAAAATACCAAAATCGCCATTTCGCGCGTAAAAACAAACCTGTTGCACAAATGTTCGCAGCCAGTGCACCTGTACAAGTAACCGTAAAGTTCTCACGCATGGCCCATTTTATTGACCATTCATTGTACTTTAAATACAATCAAAGTACAATGAACAATGTTTCCAAAAAACAGACATTCAGTGAGAAGAAATACGCCAAGCCTTACTTAATAAGAAAGAATTAACAAAGCCCCCGGAACCGGCGGATTCCCTTCGAAGCTTTTTAATTGTTTCTGGCAAGATATAAAATGTCTTTCATGCGTATGTTTGAAGAAAGCCGATCGTGCATGACACTGCTTTTGCAATTTTGATGCCGCTGCCTGGAAAACCACGAGATGAAATTAGTTCACACCGACCGACTACGCTGTTAAGCACCCGAAATACAGTTATCCCTGTAGTTATTAAGAATAGACTAAATAAAACGTTTCATGAAGAGAATGATACATCCCACACAGACGGACGTTATAAAAGGTAGTTTTGGTGGAGATAACAATAAAGGCTTCTGGGAGATAACATTCAGTACCTTGGACAAAGTCGTAAAGTGCATTATTTCTCAATGAGAACATCGAAGACGCATGTACCTCGTTGAGATGGCGATTTATTGAAGACATGATATTGTAACACAGATCTTCCTTGGATACCTCACAATAATTCAGGGTTTTGTACAGAAACCCTACGGTGCGAATTTCCTATAACGGTCATTTGTCAAACGAAGTACGGTAGGAGGGGTTCTGTAGACAGGGAAATCCACTAAGCTGTCATTTTTCATGCATTTATTTTTTGCTGGTTATGGAACGCTTTGCCATCAAAATACAACAGAATCAAGGAATTGTAGGAATAACAATAAAAATATACAGAGCAAGCATCCAGTGTACGCGGACGATACACTTCCTATGCTCCATGACTCTGTAAATAGCTGTAGGCTATTATGTCACGGCCTCAGAGCCTTTGCCAAATACTCACGACTACATCCAAACATTGGAAAGACGCAGATAATGTGGTCAGATCGTGATGTTCAACACAAACAAAACATTTGCAGTGGTGTTAGCATGAAGTGGGTAAAGGGAATGACAGTGCTTGGAACAATGTTTGAAAGCAATAAAGAGGAAATGGAAAGGAAAAACCATGAAAAAACGTACAGAAAACGCAACCGTTTTAAGGACATGGTGCTATCGTCGCCTGATTTCATACCGTAGCACAACGCTTACGAAAACTTCCCTTTTGTGAAAGCTGTTGCATTTATTCACTGCTCTTCCAAATCCACCCGATCGTTTCGTTCAGCACCTTCACAATGAGCTATTCAACCTCTTATGGAATAGCAAGACATACAAAATCAAGAATACAAATAAATACGAAAAGTACAAAGAACAAGAAAATCAGCAGGAAAAAATTAGTTTAGGGGAGACCGAGGTCAAATGTAACACGGGGCAATTGTAACAGACGCTTTAACTTCGAAACTTACAAATGGATGACGCTGGGGGCACTACTGGACATGCGCAGTAAGCTGTTCCTTTTCCTCACGGGGTTTCAGGACGGTGCGGCGGGTGAGTCGATTGTGCTCTTCACAATTGTGTTTTTTACAGTGTATTGTAACTTTGTTTATTTTTTAATATGATCAGCTCATTCACGTATCTTACTAGACACGGGTTTAAGAGTTTGTGTGGGGTGGGTGGGGGTACCTGGTCAAAAAATAAGTGCATCAGTTGCCGCCCACGCCGCCTTGTTTTGCGTCATTTTGTCTGAAAGATGGCGTGGCGTGTCGGGGACAATTGTGACATTTTTGCTGGGATCAAATGTAACAGTGTTACAATTGACCCCTATGGCCAGACAATTAAACCTAAATTTATGTAAAATATCAATGCACTTGGCATAAATGTAACCACTGGGGGCGGAGGCTATGGAAACATGCCCCGTCCAATTAATCAACATGCAATTTTGTCCCCAAATTCAATATCAATATCATTCAAAAATCATACTTACGGTGTTATTGTCACCAGTCCCTGATTTACCTCTTAGGTGCTGTTTTATCAGTTTTAAGTTTAAGACGTGGTTACGTTCTTGGCGGCTAGTCACCGCGTCTTACCGTAGATGTTTCACCTTCACAGCGGATTTATTAAGATACTTTACTATTTTATTTATTGATTATTTTATTGATTAAATAATTCTGGTTTGACTTCATTTGGATATTTCTGGGGAAAGTATGGGACATTTGTATATAGTTTAATTTGTCTTCCTCTGAATGTTACAATGAAAATACATTATTATATACATGCATCATGGATGATATATATCATGCATCATTCCTGCAGGGGCTGATACATTGGGGATCGACAAGCCTGGTCCATCGGGGATCGGACAATCTCGTCCATTGGGGATCGTCTCGAAGCAGCTCACCCCTGAAGCGATTCGGCCGTTACCCAAGGCAGGTCCAAGAAAAAAACAGCCGTGCGGGTCGAAAGCGAAAGGCTGCAATTCTGACTGACACTCCAGAAAAGAGAGCGATAGAGCTAAAAGAGAGTCGAAAGGATTGCAAACAAGCATTGAGAAAGCTCAATCTTGACAAGGACAAGCATGAAGAGAAGAAGACGACGGCTGGTGGGAAGAGGGCTCGGAAGACAGCACGCAGGGAAAATTGCAGTGATGATGAAGAAGTCTTCTGCTATTGATGAAGCGTCGGTTTTTGGCCTGATAAAGGTAGAGCTGTTATTTAATTCAGGAAAAGCTGCTGGAGTACTTGAGCTTTACGCCGTTGCGAAATCGCATTTTTGTATTGGAGCTGCGATTTTAATCCAGGAAAGGCTCAGGATGTAAGAGACAATGTTGTTCAATAAAGGCTGTTTTCGACAAAAGTGGCTTTCACTACACCACTACACCATTCGCTAACATGTCACATTTGACCCTAGGTGCTGTTACAATTTACCCCGTACCTGGGGTTAATTGTAACAGCTGAAGTGACTTTTTGAAACAGTAATTTCGATACCTTAACCCGTCCCCGACTGGGGGGGGGCAGTTGACTGCCCCCCCCTGAGGTTTTTCTGGGATAGCAAGAGAACCAACTAACACAGAGTCACGAAACTTTGTGTACCTTTTGCTTCATCAATTTTACGCCTCGTGTCAAAATTTTGACCTCAGGTCACGCCAGGTGCCTGACCTAGGTCAGGTCAAACAGACCTATGTCAAAAAAAGTTTAGCGCCCTCTAATTTTTTCGCAAAACAAGATATCTCAATAATACTTTCAGGGATTAGTGATCGTGGTAGATGTAACAAATCTGCTATCTCAGAATTTTCGGAATTTTCCGGGTCATTGACCTAAGGTCAAGCCCATTTTTAAGGCATATCGCCATTTTTTTCGGGAATTGACGGAATATTCCATAACATTTTTAGTGTGGAGTGAAGCAGACATCTAGTTACCGTCATTGGGCAAAGTATCAGTGACTTCCAGCCATTGACCTGAGGTCAGGTCACGAATAACTGTAATGGGCCAAAATGTACCACCGTCAAAATCGACGATGAATTACTCAGAATGGGTAGAAAATGATAGAACTAGCTTGCACAGACGTAATTAATACCAGGAACCTCAAAAAGTTTGAAAAAGTAGCATATTTTGGAAATAAACAGGCTCTCGCGAATAAAGCCCCGCCAACTTTCTAGATTGGCAACAAATCAATTTTTCCGAAATGTAAGCATGAGAAGCCATCACAAGAACCACAAAGATCAATAAAATTGACATAGATCGTCTTTTTTCGCAAAAATAAAGGAACGCTAAAATTAGTTCCCGTCAATTTGTGCCGCATACGGCAGCGGTGCACACTGACTGCTGACGGGAAAATTACGGTGTCTTTAACTCAACGTTTCGGCGCATATATTGAAGAAATCTGGGGAAATTAGACGTGTATCGGCATCCGCGGACATTTACTTGTGCGCTGGTGCCTTTACCTATGCGTTATTAGTCACAGCCATTGAGATTCAGGCCATTTCTCGGTCTCATGCAGTCGGCTATGAGAAAACATATATAGGGCGTAAATTGGCTTATATATTATCTAAAACTAAAAATGAGACCAGTTTCGAGCTCTACTCGTCACAGGCTTTCCAACGGTGTGCTTATTTTTATCGTGCGACCAACCGTTCGTGAGTTAGAGGGGGGGGCAGTCAACTGCCCCCCCCCAGTCGGCGGCGTTCCGGACGGACCGACGGTCGTGCGCGGGTTAAAGTCGTTATTTCGGGATCTTTTCATATCCGCTACAAAGGCAAAATATCAGAGTTTGTGAAAACCCGAGAAAATGTTCTCCACCCCGAAATATTTTCGTTCCAGGATTGAAAAGGTAAAAAATGCAACATTTTACCCCGGTCTCCCCTACCCAAGCATAAAAACTACCAGTGGGTCGGGAGACATTGTCGTGAATGATTAATGTCTCTTCATAGTGCCCCCCCCCCCTTATATGTGCCCAATGTTAGCTAGATGTGTCACATGCATGTGTAATGAGCTTGAATGTTTCCCTGGTGATGTTCGTGGGAAATGAACGAAAGGTTACATGATTTTAGAGGGATGCTCTTTTGCCTGGAAGGGAAGTAGATAAAGTATGTACGAAGGACAGAAACGTTAGGGAAGAAAAAAGTAACAACTAATTTTACTGTCATACTCAATCAGACTTGTATTGATGAGAATCTGGCCTGGAAGTCTCTCTTTGCCTCTCTCTCGCTCTCGCTCTCTCTCTCTCTCTCTCTCTCTCTCTCTCTCTCTCTGTCTCGTTCTATATGTATATATATGGCGTGGGTGCGTGCGTTTGTACGTATATGGCTAGTGAGTGTGTGTGTGTTTGCGTATGGGCATATGTTCCTAGTACTTTTCGCCATTTTGCCGTTCGTCATTTAGTCATTCGCCATCTCGGCATGTCGCCTTTTTTACATGTGGCCATTTTCCCGTTCGTCATTTAGCCGTTCGCCATTTTGGCATGTTGCCTTTTTCCATTTCCCCATCTCGCCGTTTGCCGTTTGGCCATTCGCCATCTTGGCATGTCGCCTTTTCAACATATCACCATCTTGCCGTTCGCCATTTGGTCAGTCGCCATTTTAAAGTGTTGCCATTTTGACGTATCTCCATTTTGCCGTTCGCCATTTGGCCAATCGCCATTTTAACGTGTTGTCATTTCTCATGTTGCCATTCAGCATTCGCGATCTGGCAATCGCCAAAAGAGCATGCTCCATTTTTACGTTCCGCCATTTTGTCCGGACACCGCGTAACTGGGCAATAACTCAACAGTGTACTAGCGGGCGGACTGTATTGCAGTTTTGACAACTGCCACGGGCGGCGCCACCGCCGCAAGTGATGTGACTTAGTTGATGCTTGCTTGTCGATGCGTGTTGTCCGCAGTAAGTCCCAGAAGAAGTCTTTGTGTGATTGTTTTTGATTACCACCGTCCCACCGACTGAGTATTTTATATATATATATATATGCATATATATCTATATATTTGTTGTTCCCTTAGCATTCACAATGTGGAAGCCACAGTTATTGTTGAGTTGTTTACAGTTTGAGCGGTCTTACAAAACCCTCCGAAGAAATTCCAGGCTTTTGTAATGTTTTAACGTATTAAGATAGCTGTTTTGCCATTCTTTTTTGCCTAAATTAGCAGAACAGTCGTCTTGCACTTAAAAGTAGGCTGTACTTGACAAATAAAAGCAATATGGAAACTGCACAGGTTGGCCAAAGTTGTAACTGAACAGTGCTGTAGACATAAATTTGAAAGAAATTTCCCATACAATAATGCTCTGTAAATTGTATTGAAATTGACTGAAATGTGTAGCCCATGACTGTTGTGGGCTGCTATCAATATATGATGAATTGTTAGCTGTCATTGTTTGCTGAAGACCTAGTCAGGGTGATTTATTCATTTTGTGTTTTCTGTGGTAATTATTGATGATTTCATTTTTATTCTGGTACCAACTGGTAGCATACCTACCAGAATGGGGTGCACGGGGCATTCTGCCCTTGCATTTCTGGCAGGATTGAACATTGACCTTGTGTTATATTAAGCAAATTTTAACAATATTAACAGTATTAATATCAAATTCTAACCCAATGGCATTGCATGAAAAGTAATTGCTTAAGAAATAGCCAGTGTCCCCTTGCTAAAACAAATGTTTCCTAGTGACTGGTAGCAGTCATTGCACCCAGCAGATGAATAGCTGTTTATGTTTTATATGCATTGGGCCCATTGGAATGTTAACCAGGAAAATATCCACCAGTGACCTAACTGTAGTGTTCATTTTAGCCATCACGCAGATAGTGACAGTTTTCCATGAAATGCTATCTTCATTATCTTTGAATGATGTCATCAACATGTTTTTTGTGATGTAAATGAGGTTGATGGAATATTATGTGGGGTTGCTGTAGTGGCCTAACCAGAAATGTTTGCAAATTACTTGCCTGCAGTGACATTGCATTTGTCAGTCATGATATTTCTATAGCCACTCAGTATGGCTGTTAGCTGGTAGCATCATTTGATTTCAGCAAACTGCATGAGCCCATCAGCTGTTTATTTTTTTAATTTCACAGTCTTTGCTACATAACTCTGTGTCATGTGTGTTCCACAGCTATGCTTGATGTTTAACTGCAAGGCAGGTGACTGCAGCACTAAAAAACATCTGTCCATATCTTTTTTTGGCATGCTGTCTAATCAGTCCTTGCAGCATGCTGGGAGTATTTTTTTCCATAACATCAGCTGCTGTGAGACCACCAGCATACAGCGCATGCATCACATGCACCATCTGTCCACATCCAGCATGGTATATTTGTGTGAACCTGCCAGCCCACCCTGACCGTGAATGTGTCCGGCAGGGAGCGGGTCGCTGTGTGCGACCGCCGCCGCCCCAGCCCGGCCATGAACGACGCCGACCGCGCCACGATCGTGCGCGAGCTGCCCAACCTGCTGCAGGCGGTGCAGCTGTCGCCCGAGCTGCTGAGCCAGCTGCTGCGGCTGCGCGTGCTGACGCTGGCCGAGGAGGAGGAGCTGAAGGTGGTGCCGGAGCCACGCGAGCGGCTCCGCCAGCTGCTGCTGGCCGTGACGCGGCGCGGCCCGGCCGCCTTCGACGGTCTAGTGCGCGCCCTGCTGGAGACGGGCCAGCTGGCGGCGGCGCGCCTGCTCCGTCCTGGCCTGTCGCTGGCCGACCTGGTGCCGGCGGTCGGCGGAGGCGTGTGTCCCACCACGCCCGCCCACCGGCCGCCGCCGCCGCCGCAGCCGGAGCAGCCGCGCCGGCAGGGGGACCAGCAGGACCAGCAGGACCAGCGGCGGCCACGGCCGCAGCTGCGCGTGCGTCCGGCGGAGCGCCGACTGGGCTCGCCGAGCGACTCGTACCGCATGGAGGCGCGACCGCGCGGCCTGGCGCTGGTCGTCAGCAACGTCAACTTCCGCGACGAGGAGCTGCACGGACGGCGCGACGGCGGCCAGCTCGACGAGGTGGCGCTGTCGGCGCTGCTGCGCGAGCTCGGCTTCTCCGTGCTGCTGGAGCGCGACCTGGACCGCGCGCAGCTGCGCGCCGCCGTGGCCGGCTTCGCCAAGCGGGACGAGCACGCCGCGGCCGACATGGCCGTGCTGGCCGTGCTGACGCACGGCGGCGAGCACGTGCTGTACGGCGTCGACTCGCGCCAGCTGCCCGTGGAGGAGGTGATCGCCGCGTTCAGCCACGAGGCGGCACCGCTGCTCGCGGAGAAGCCCAAGTGGCTTATCTTCCAGGCGTGCCGCGGCGTGGAGAAGAACCGTGTGGTGCGCGTGCTCGACCCGGCCCGCCAGGGGACGGACGGCTGCGCGTTGTCGGCGCCCGAGCGCCGCCTGCCGGAGGTCGGTGACATCTACATCACCTACTCGACCATCCCCGGCCGGGTGTCCATGCGCGACCTGGACGAGGGCACGTGGCTGGTGCAGATGCTGTGCCGCGTGTTCGCCGAGCACGCGCATCACTGCTCGCTCAGCGAGCTGCACAGGCTCGTGCACAACCAGATGGAGCAGGTGGTCACCGCCGACTGGCTCAAGCAGACTATCGAGACGGCGCAGCGTGGCTGGCGCAAGAACCTGTTCTTCAACCCGGGCCTGTAGGCGGCGCCGGGCCGCGCCGGCGTGGGGGAAGGCGTCGTCGCCCCCGCCTCCCGTCTAGAAGGGACGTGTTCCTCTCGCGTCCGTGTGGTGAGGCCAGCAGGGCGACGTGCGCGGGTGGCGTTGCTGAAATCAAGTCGTGACCGAGCCTAGAACTGGCCCCCGGCTTGGAGGATCAGAAGAGTGAATCCAGCCGCGCTGGTAGAACGATAGAACGGACCGTTAGAGCGGTAGAGCGTTGACTGGATGGGGAGTTGCGATCCCCCTGTGCTGTTTGGCGGCAAGTCCGTGCCTGGAGGGGGCGACCCGCCGTGGCCCCACACGGCATCGTGGTGTCTCGCGTAGGCTGCGAAAGTGGCGGCAGAAACGCCGCGGGCGAGGCCATGACCAGGAGCCCAACGAGAGCTCGATATATGTGATCATGAAGTGCTGAGTGCTCGATAGACGTGATTCGGAATGTGTCGAGTGCTCGGCATGTGATCTCTAGCGTAGAATGTTCGACGGGGGATTTTCAGCAGCGTCAGGCCGTTTTGTCGGCGCGAACACATCGCCAGGTCGCCGGTGATCAACTTGTAAGCCTGTCGCGGCGTGCGCCCGACTCCCGTGATGACGTCATCCGCCTGATGTAATTCCGCCGCCGGCCGGCCGGTGACTAATACGGCGGCAAACATGGCGCTCTGAGCGGGCTGACAGTGCGGTGCCCGGCAGCGTCGCGTTTCACCGGGTCATTTTGGTCGCGCAGTGAGGCCACCTGTATTTGCGTTAGAGTTAGTTCGGGCCGTTTAGTGGCGTAGAATGGCGGAAGACCCGGCGTGTTGTCGGAGCCGGCATGTGATTGACATCAATGTCACGGTGCCCGTGATTGGCGCACCCGTTTATCGCTGTTGACAGCCGCCTTTGTCCCTGTGCCTTACATATGACGTCATTTGATGGTGCGCTTTTGCGTACGCGTTCGGCCGATTTCTTCAGGTTTACCCGGGACCCACGGTCGTGGAGCGTTTTCCTCGGCTGCCGTGTTTTGTGCGGCGACGGCAGCGCCCGGCGTACCGTGAAACCGGCCAGTGATCAGACGGCCGCGGCGCGGCGTACAGGGGCTTCCTCGCGTGGCGGCACGACCGCCGCGGACTGTGGCGTCGCAGGACGCCCGTGTGGCCAGTGCATGGTGATTATGCTACTCTGAATACAAAGATTGTGGTCCAGACCGGTGATGACTGATGACGGCTTCATCTTGTTCGCTATTCTGTCGTCGCACCCTTGTCGTGGCAAAACCGCACGACGCACTGCTCTGGTCGAGGACCCTAGCGGGAGGAAACTAATGGGTCCGTCACCAAGCAAGACTTGACGAGCACGCACGCCATGTGCCCACTTCCTTGCCTGCATAGTTACGCTCTCTTTTTCGTTTTTAGCGTGTTTGTGGTTGATACCCCGATTTTCTTTTTTGTTCAGTTTCATATAAGGTCTCGAAGCTCAGACGGGGGGAGGGGGGTGGCAGGAGCATAGTTTTGCTCCGGAACCATAGCGACTGGGGGAAGCAGATGCCCCGCCCCCGCCCCTCTTACACGGCTCTTGCGTGACACCGTCATATTAATATATTAATAGTTTCACGAACGTACATACTTTTGAAATGTCTTGCCGGAACACAGTGTAGGACAGTGACCTGACCTGGCTTCGCTCTGTCTTTTCTGGGGGGATAGGGCAAAATTAAATAGGCCGTAAAAGCAGATTCTGCAACTTCTTTAAGACTGCTTGTTTTCGCTTCTGATATCTATTTGAAACACCTCGGGTGGTCCCGGAAAGTAACTCGAGGGGCGCGAGTCAGATCTACAAAATAATACACGGACGGGGTACGAAGCATGGCGGCTTCACAGAAAAATGGCTGGGAGCTTCTGCCTCGATTCCCCCCCCCCCCCCGCCCCACCTCGGGCCATTTAAAAAGGCTCCATCAGCTCTGTGACGCTGATTGGTACGGCCGGCTACAGTGCTGCCCCTAGCGGTCACCACCACAACTACCACCGGCGGAAGACTCGGCGCCCCGCTGCGGCCAGCGCAGGAATACCACTGCTCCCCCAGATCGCCGGCTCCCACATTAGTGATGACCTTATCCTGCATCCTTATCCCAAAGCTACCCTCGCCTGTCGATGTTGTTCCGGTGACAGAGCGGTATCCCTGTCTTCCCGTCGCCCGCCCTCGCCATGGCAGCAGCGCATCCGTACCGCTTGGATGAAGACAATATCTCGCTCGCGGACCCAGCCTTTGGGCCGCCACCACCTGGGAGGAGACACCTTCTGAGCAGATAAATGGCGCACATAAAACTCTGCTTCGAGGTTGCAGCTTAACCTTTGATTTCAGGCGACCGCGGAGACCTTGAGAAATAACGCTTCGTACGAGCGATAGTTCACTCCCTCGTAGTAGGATTGCCGTCCGCGATGGTTCCGGTGTTGCCTTGGTGGACAGCGGCAGGTGGTGAGAGGGGTTCACTAACCATTCCCCGTCAGGGGGCCCTCTTGGGCCCAATCCTTTTCAGCATCTTCACGAACGACCTTCCACTCGACCTGCCACAGGGCCTATTTTAACATGTTAACTGGGGGGGCAAATGCCCCCCCAGTCGGGCACTTTGCCCCCCCAGTCAAGATCCTTTGCCCATGCAAGGAAAAAAACAGCCAGGTGTACTAGCGTACCCAGGAAAGTATTCCATAAAGCGCTGCGCTCGCAAAGCAGCATCTTATCAACGAAGGATGTGTTGAATCACTGAGTAATGTGGGAGCACACTTAGAAGCATCACTTTATAATACGTATTGCAGGCACACCTAGTGACCGCTGGCGAGCGTGTTTCGTAATTAGTACGCCGGCACCCGATGTCGCGATTGTCTGGTGGGCGGCCAAGGCGTTTCATTGCATCGTAAGCACGTTAAAAATGATGATAACCATCCCTGATGTGTTCAAGCGCAAGCAAACTGAAGGGCGAGCTGGTGCGCAGGGCGGTTTCGCTATGGTGAGATAAGGTTTATATGAATGCGGTAACAGTCCAGCAGTGTTGTAGTCATCACCAATCATCCTGATCCGAAAACCCTGCTAAAATCCCAGTACCTGATTGGTAGAACTTCATTGAACTAGGCGGTTAAACCCGAGTTTTACGCGAGGAAAACAGAAAATTAATCAGTCGTATATCAAAACCGTCAATCTTGCTGCTCCTAGTGCATGGGTTTGAGCATCCCATGAGCATGCTTCATCTGCTTAACGAACATGGCATGGCCCAGACTGCAGATAATGACGAATGTTGGTGATATGTCATTGAGACGGGCCTAAGGCGAATATTTCAATCTGAGGTGACTTTTTTATTTTGGGGCCGATAACCTGGAAATGGAGAAGTTTGTTCTGCCTGTGTTAGGACAGCTTTTACACTTCTGCGCAGTGTTGAAAAACATATGGCCAAAATTCGGTAAGAAAATGTATTTTGGGGATAGATTAGATTAACAGAAACTACCCCGGACAGGCAACCTACTGTCTCATTTAGGGAAGAATCGAAGCTGCCGCAACATCTCGCCAATATTCTGGCCATCGTTTGCAGACTGTGACTTATACAGGGTATCCATAAAGTCTCTTTACAATTTTAAAAATTTATTACAAAGGCAGTTGACAAGATTTCTTAACTAGACTTGATCTAATGTAATCAGTGGTTGTCAAAGTTTTTTTTTACCTCATTTAATACACCTCTGTATGGGCACCATTAGTTGCACGAAGCACATCAAGACGGTACTCGATTTCTTGCCATGTTCGCTGTAGCACAGCCTCTTTAGTGTTGGCAATGACGTCAGAAATCCTTTGCTTCAAGTCAGTAATGTCCCGTATCTTTATTCGATACACGATATCTTTCACATAACCCCATAGAAAGAAGCCCAAGGGAGTGATATCTGGTAGATAGTTTCGCTGAGTCTGCACATCCGATTTTGTCTCAATAAACCGTGATACACATTGTGCCTTCTCTTGAGGAGTAGCCATATTTTAGGGTTCCATTTAACAGCACCCCGTCCACCAACAGAATACCTGAAACACAAAATTTCAATGTGATCACAAACTTTAATAAACACGGATTAAAACAAAACAAGTCTGGTTAAGATAATTTATCAACTGCCTTTGTAATAAATTTTTAAAATTGTAAAGAGACTTTATGGACACCTGTATATTTGAAGTACCACGCCTTGCCATGCCACGGCAACCCACGGTGCCGGTCTGGCAATTTTCCGCGCGCGTTCTTAGACGTCAGGATATTTAAGGA